>JBBIGC010000024.1:14880785-14896632 GCA_037576955.1 Lepidarchus adonis
GACTTGAATATGTTTTTGTACATACAGTATACACACCTACACAAATGTTATCTGTTAAAAGTTAGCATGTGTAAAGTCAAACTAGCTAACACTACATTTGCAAGCTTACGAGAAAATAATATGTCAAAAAATAAATAATACTGTGTACTTTCTGTAGATTCTGGAGCTGTTATTAGCTTAATTACAGACTTGAATATGTTTTTGTACATACAGTATACACACCTACACAAATGTTATCTGTTAAAAGTTAGCATGTGTAAAGTAAAAAAATAAAAGGGAAAAATGTAACTATAACATCACTTATCATGAACTATGATTCATTTAGCCAAAATTAGTACTAGGGTGTGCTAAGCTGCTGTCAGACATGTGGGCTTACTGTGAAGGTGGCAGTGGGAGTTATAACTGAGAAAGCAAACTGACTCACAGATGCAAATTTCAGTCATGCACTGTAGGCAAAGTTGGAGTTTACACAGGTTCAGAAACTACAGAATGAGAATGAAAGACGAGGAAAGAAACTAAGTAAGAGTTACAATACAATCTTTTCCAAATCTGATCAATCTTTATCAGCAACACCCATGAAACCTTACTTCCCTGGAAAATATTTTTGTTTCGACGGGCCTGTTTTGGTAGAGGCCAACCTGAATATTGGAATGAGTTCTAAACCCATCTGCCCAGTATGAGCTTTTGCATTTGACATGAGCTGGATAAGAGAGACCAGCGGCCATACTCAGCATCTGCCCACTGAATATACACAAGTCAAGACCAATTTACTAAAAACAAACTTTCCATTTTAGAGCTCCTGCAATGAGGCTTTTTAATGAAAACATTGAACATCAAGGGCTGCAAACCACCATTATAGGTAGAAGTTATTTCAGGAATCATCTTGTAATGGTTGGACGGAGATTAATGCCATTAAAACTAGCCTAGCTGGCTCTCTACTATGGTCTTGACAAAGCAATCATCAATCATAGTCTAAGAGGAGCCATTGGAAAATGTCCCAGAGTTCCAATAATAACCAATGGAAATATTTTGTTTTACATCTGAATTAAAGAAAAGTAAACACATTTCTGCTCGAAAACTAGCTACTGCAAACTCTGTGTCTAGTCTGAAGTACAGACTATTCAAAGAATAATAATCCTGTTTTGTGAATCTATGTACCAGAGCAGTAATACCCAACCACAGGCATTGGCTCTGAGCAGGAAATGTGCTGAGTTTGTCCCAAGTGGTGGTCAGTATAAAGCAAATTTCATGGATAATCACCCTCTCATGTGGCCACCCATCGGTGACAGCCTTATTGACTGCGATATTGAGGAACTGCTCTACCACTTCCTACTTGCCACTTTCATTACGTTCCACTGCATCAACTGGAGCTTCACATTTATCCCCCAAAGGCAAAAAGAATGAGCTGTAAATAAAGTAGCTTTCCTAACTTTCAATGCCTGGTCTTTATGTTTAAGGCATCATATGGCACAAGCATAATGACTTATACATTAAATGTATAATGACACAAATACATTAAATAGAGCTGGTGATCTGGACTATATTGCTTCATTATTGAACAAATTGAACTGTCAATAGGGATTCTCCAAGAAATCCTTCCATCTAGATCTAGAAGCTGGCATAGATTTTGCACTAATCCCCTAATACAGTATGGACTTCATGTTCTTTGATGAGGAGGCTTCCAGCACTAAGCCCTTTAAACCCATGGGTGGCTTACACCTGATACACCTGAAACTCTGAACACAGATGACCAGATCAAATGACAAATTATTTTTGACACTGGGGGATATAATTATAACCCTTCAAATCTAAAAGACCATATGTAAGACTGGAATATTCTTCAGTAACATAAATAAACTACAGTATTTTATCTGCAGCTACCAAGACAAATGAGATGAAATAACACAGGAATTTGTACAAATACTAATTCAGAAACAATTTATTTTTCTAATTATTAATCATTGATTATACACACTCTCTCCACATAATTACAAATATCTATTTTGCCATCATTGTCCAGGTACCTTATAGGTCCACTGTAAGTCCTTGACTTATGGCATACTCGTCTTATGATTATTTGTGGTTACGACGCTGCCGCAATATGGTGTGGAAGTAAAATTGAATGTAAATATAATAAAACGCCGAGAAAAGGACTTAACAGAGCCTCAGGGGGGTGAGTGTCTCCCTCTGGTGGACTGACAGAGGAATGGTCCCAGGAAATTACACATGTAGATGCTCATGTAAGAAGGTTTCGACATGTGTCGCATGCTGAGGAACAGAACCCCCAGGATAAACTGTAAGTTGGGGACCCCCAGGATAACATTTTATGCAACATTTCTTTCATGTGTTTATCAAGTAAAATTTATATTTATATATATTACAAACTAGTGAGTGGCAAAAGAATGTGAACCTCTAAAATTAGTACTTAATTTAAAGATGAAATTAAAATCAGATGTTTTCAATCAATGCGATGACTATTAATCATGAGTGGGCGACCAGTTAAAAGATCTATCAAAGCTATCAAAGCCTGATCTGCCCAATGCACTTTTGTGGACATTTCTCGTTGCACAAACAACAGCGATTTCTGAGGACATTAGAAAAAGAGTTGTTAATGCTTATCAGGCTGGAAAAGCTTTTAAAAAAACATCTCTAAGGTAGTTGAACTCCACCACTCTACAGTCCAACACATTATGTGCAAAGGGAGAAAATGTAAGTCCCCTGTTGCCCTGAAAAGGAATTTGCAAAGTCTCAAAAGAAACCCATAATTTGAACATATTAATTTTAACCAAAATGTTACCATTTTCGTAACTCTCCTTGTGGAATTCCACTATTACTTGTATTTACAGCTAAATCTCTGGTTTGGTGCATTCAGTCCTTCATTAAATTAAATCAGGAGCTACTGATTGCATTTCACACATCCATGCAATGGCTGGAGGACACAGATCAGATATCTGGAACCAAACTTCTGTTCTTCTAACCAGCTCACAAAATATCAACCGATATTTACACACAGCACTAATTGTGTTTGGTCTATGACCAAAACAGGAAGTGCTGTTTGAAAAGATAAAAAGCCTTTGTACAAAAGTTTTTGAGTTTTATTGCTGCACATGTTTTGACAAACCTCATGTGGATCTGACTTTTTATTCAGTCTGTGTGAGCCTGAGTGCATGTTGTCATGAAGTCATGGGAAGTACATTCCAAAAACTAACATATTAATTTCAATATTCTACTTCTAATTATATGTAGAGGTTCGGTTCCTTCGAACATGACGTAACTCAAATTTTGATATTGGAACTCATGCATTTAATGATGCTGCAGTGGTTTTATTGAACAACACTGTGCTTTATTAACAGCAGCAACATGAACGTCTCATATTACAGTAAAGCATTTAGGAAACTTTGCTCCAGAAAGAATGCTTTTTAATGCTTCAACATACACCACAGCAGTAAATGCCTTGGAGATGCACACTGACGGTGCTTTAGCACAGTGCACTATTAACCCCCCATCTCACCCACCAATCCACATGAACTTTTATTTAACAGTAACGATGAATGAAACATAAACATCAGAGCAAATACAGCACACTGCACAGTGCCCTCTTTATCCTATCCCTGCACGCATGCAGACACATGCATGTGGCAGTCCCATATTACCATAAAGCATTAGTTCAACTGCATTCTACTACCATATATGACAGTTATTTCATGCTTTAGTTTTTTTAAGCAACATAACAACAAATTTCCATAAGTCAAATACAATGTAAGTTGAGGACCCCCTGTACTGAGTACTTTTCGATTCTTTATACACTCACAATGTTACACACCTGAATCAGGTCATCAATAACATTGTGTAGGGTGAACGAGAAACGTATGATCAGAGTTCCAACAATACTCTGTGGGAGATTCAGGAGGAGTTGTTCTCAGTTATTCCAACATGGTTGCAGACATTTAGTCAAACTCTTGTGGTTTGTGTTAGTAAACATATCACTGTTTTTGTACTTAACGAAATTTGTGTTGTTGCAGATTTTTGACCTATAGTGTAATTTATAATACGTTGTACACGACTAAAGTAGTGAAAGTGACTATTTATCAATGTGAACACACCCCATCACACTCTACATTTAATCTAGTCACACATGGAGCAGTGGGCCGCTATCATCAGCACAGTGGGACGGTACCTTGCCCAAGGAACCTGCAGCCTTCCGATCACAAGGACAAGCTCCTAACCACTAGGCCACCACTGTCTAGTCGCACAGTAAAGTTGAAGCAAACATGAACTTAATAAGTGACAAGACCACTTTCAACTTCAGCTTTTAATGAGAAAAAGGTTAAACGAGAGTACACGATATAGCGGCAACCTTCATCTCAGTAATCACTCATGGCAAAGTGAAGTGGCAGACACTGAATAAAAAATGTAATGCGTTGTTGCTATGTTTTATACATATCTACATGGAATAGCTGTAAATTATTTACATCTTTTACACTCAGAAACGTCTCGGGTCAGGTGGTGTGTGATAGGAAATCATTAGCATTAAATATTCCAATGTGCTGCTTCAAGAGAGGTAGGAAGTTCATGAAAAGCAGAGTGAAACAGAGAGGATGGGGTGGTGGGGAGGTGGGCGTAGAGGAAGAAATGGAGCTAGACACAGACATACACACAGATATAGAGGGAGATGCTGATGAGTAGAGTGAAATAAAAAGTGCGACTGAGCCTAGAGAGGTGTGCTTTTCATCTCACCACGTTTGATTCATACACAGAGGAGACAATAGGCAGACGCTTTCGTGTAGTCTCTGACTCAGAAGGTGGCAAAAATTGGGTGGGGGAGGGTGGATTTATCAAAAGAAGCATGCAGGTCGTTTGGTAGACAGTTTGCGAAAATAAATAAATAAATCAATAAATGAATGAATACCTTAATAAATAAATAAATAAAAATACAAATACATTACAGGCTGAGTCCCCTGGACACTTGCTTTGTGTGTTTTTTTGCTCTGCAGGAGCTTGGTGGTTTTCAGTACCTAAGCCCTGTTCTCCTTACCTTTGCCTTCACTCCACTTTAAAGTGATTTAGAAAGAAAAAAAGAACAAAACGGCTGACATCCTCTACCTGCCTGTGCCTCGCACGAAGGCTTCACCTCACCACAGTCACAGGAAGTCGGCCAGCCGGGTTGTCAGGCCGCCTTTTCTGCTGCTCTTTGCTAAAAATGCGGGCATGGAAAGTAAAGTTTACAGGTATTGCAAGAGTAGGCCCTCGGTTTTAATGGCAAAATGCCTCAGAAGGAGGAGGGAGGGAAGTCATCTCTCTGAATGAATGGTAGAATTAGCCCAGTTTGCTGCTTTCTGGATGAATCGGATGTCTCATTTCACTGAGAGACTGAAGTGAAACCACTGCCTTCAGCATTCAGGATGAAGTGGTGCAACATAACAGCATTCGATACACTCCCCCCCCCCACCCACACCCCCGCCCCACCACGCTGAGCGCTGCCAACCTGTAGTAACGCTTACAACACCCAGCAAAGCCCACATCCGAAATGAGCTGACGGCAAACTTGATAAATGTGCTTATTGTCTCTCAGGCCTGTTTATTATAAGGCAGTGAGATAAATAGAGGAAGGAAAAGTTGAAGATGCTTGAGGAAAAACAAAAAGTTCCTCTGTTTCAAGTGACACTTTATCTGATGATCAAGCTGATGCATTTGTCATGATATTATACAAACCAGTGAGTGATTGTGTCAAACAGAAGGGTGCAGGGGGGCTGTTACATGGCTGAGCAGTTGATGGAAATGTCATTTGTGGTCAGCGTTCAGGAAAAGGTCATCATCTTCATCAGTAAACAAGATCTGGTTTAACCATAAACACTAGTCTTGCCCCAGGCCGGCTGCATGACACCGCACATCCATGCAGGCCCAGCAAAGCCATGACTTACCCAAATTTGTTGACATGATGTCAAATATCTGAAAAGGAATGTGGGCTTATACAGCAGTCATGATAAGATGGATGGAATGGATCATATAAGGTGATCCAGGCCACACTGGAGGTACTTGCTTGACAATTAGATAAAAAGATCAATCACGACGGAGTGTTTGTTTTAAAGAAGAGTGTTTGTATTCTTCAGTTTCTGATTAGTAGACTTCCCTTCTCCATGGCCATGTTGTTTCTGGATTCTCTCCCAGCCCACAAAGAGAGATTTACTCTCCCACATGGTTAGTGCTGCACTGTGACCAAACAGTACATTATGTCAGTGTTACTCTACGTTTTTTGTCGGACACAGCACAAATAAACATGCTCATGATGATTATTCCAGATCAACACTGGGTTTTAGTTTCTTTGTGAGCAAATCTTACAAAGTTACAGGTTTTCCTTGCGTTCCCAGCCTTCGCAAAAAAAATAAAAAATCATGATGCAGGCTGTATGAACCAAAAAGAATTTCAACTTATATAAAATGAAAAATGAAAGATTCTTTATTGTCATTGTATCAGAGTACAACAAAATATTTTTGGTAGCTCTCAGGCAACAGCAGCAGAATAAAGTGTACATACACATAAAATGTGATATAAATATAGAAAATAGACATAAAAGGTGCAAAGTACAATATGATTATTTACATTAGTCAGTACTGGAGTGAGGTTGAACTTTTGAACTTTAAAAGGAATGAGATGAGAAAATAATATAAATATCTATGTACGTATGTACACACATACTGTATATATATACATACTTGTACACACACATACAGCCAATATATGTACACACATGTATGCATACATATATATACATAAGCATGGGTATATATTACAGTCTAGAGGAAAATAGAAATATTTACAAATACCGGTTATTTACAGGTGGGACAGGTGTTTATTGCAGTGTGAGTGCTGCATCCTAGCACAGTCATTTAAATTAGTTTACTCTATTTACTGTTGGAAATGTCCCATTATCTATAGGTAGATGCTCAAATTATTACAACGCTATCTGGTGAGAGTTAATTACCAAGTTTAAGCTTTGGGTTTTGGCTTTTAGTGTAGGTTAGTTTTAGGATTACATTTATTGTTGGATTTAATATAGTGTATTACTTTAGTCCTATTGCATTTTAATATAAAAACTCACTCCTGTGAATAAATGTTTGAATAAAATAGTTCCAACTCTCCCTAGACTAGGATATAGCTCAATTACCATATCCCAACCAATGCAGTCTCATAAAAAGACAGAACAGTTTATTTACATATTGTCCAAGAAAACATTGAATAACCTTTTTAAAAAACTTTTTGGGAATGATTTAAACGATCTGTCCATTTCCATTGCTGTGTTCAAACTTTAGAATGAAATACATCCACCCATGTCATCACAGTTTGCACAGCTTTCTTTTTGTACCAGGGGGAACCACTTTTTCGGGTATTGAACAAATGTATGGTTTAAAATAAACCAGAATGGATAAGTTGGATAAGTGATATTCTAAGTGCAGAGAAAATTGTCTATTGTCATAGAATTAATATGAAATGTCGGCCCCGGATGAATCGCAGTCCAAAGAAGAAGAAGCAAATGCATAATCAAAGTTTTTCTGGAGTTTCCTTTTAAATGTCATAGAAATTGAGCACTTAGACGATGCTCAAGATACATTTTTTGCCTTGAATAAACGTCACTGAATAAGTCAGGGTCACTCCCATGATGTCAATGGTGAGGCCAGGTGGTTTGCATTAATTTGGGGCCGTCACCCTGAAGGATGCCTTTGATTTCACATTGATGCTTTTGTATTTCCTTGTGTGGCATTAAATCAACAACAGAAATGTCTCTGTCTGTTTCAGAGCTTTTCTTTTTCGGCCTCTGTGAAGACTCAGTCTCTATTAAGAGCCAGGAGTGGCAGGAGGGGAGGAGCCTGCTTAGGTCTTTATGAATGAGCTAGTGAAAGACCACTTCTCCATGGCTCGGTGAGGCTGCGCGGCGACTGTTTGTTTTTTTGGCCCCAGGTTCCCTCGGGCTGAAGGTTTCTGTAGGGTCAGAGGTGGAACAGGAGTCAGTTACCACCATGTGCAGACTTAAAGATAACGGTTCCTGAACTGAATGTCCAGTTTGAGGAGAAAATCGTAGATTGGAGCACAACCTTTACTTTACATGGATGTTGCAATGGTTCTCTTATATCTCATTTTTTTAAATGTTATATATATTTTTTTACAAAACCATGCTTTTTTGTTTTTATATACTTCTTATTTATAGGATTGTTTGTCTTGAAGGAGCGAACCAGCCATGTGTCTTAAATATAGACCCACAACTCTGTATCTAATATGAGATACCACAGTAAACCAGCTTTTCCCATTTCTCTGTAGAATCATCTCCAGCTATGTTGACCAGCACCAGAGAAACGGGAAAACATTATTAAAGGAAATGTTGTTGATTTGGTGATATTACTGTTGTTGTTTCTCTTTGTTTTTTGTTTTGGTTACTGAGAAGGGGGAAAATATGAAAAATGTATTCCACATAATCAACAAACCAAAACAGACCACAACTGTTTTTTATTCCTCCCTGGGGCCCAGTGCTCAAAATCAAAACAATGAAAACATAATTACCACATTGTTGTCTTCAGCAAACCCATTTTTTTCCCCAGGCGATGTTCCAGGTCAGGCTCTTGGCATCTGGCCAGCGATTGTCATGGGTGATCTGATAGAGCTGGAGGAGAGCGAGTGACGAGATGCTGAAAGGGAAAGCACAAGCCTCTCTGAGTCTGGCTCTGTGTCTGTCAGCCAGAGCTCCCAGCCCATTTAACATCATCACTCTTCCAGAAGAAGCCAAATTATAGCATGAGTAAGAGCAGAACGGTCAATAAGAGCAGAAGCTAGCTACCCATGTTCTCACCACAGTTCCATGACACAATCGAGACTGTCATCTGTTAGATCTGCTTTGGTCATAACTCATCACTGACTGTATTTTATGTTCATAAATCTAATTGTTCCATAGAACTCCTCACCACGCGTTTGCCAGTTTGACTGTAAATCCGCTTGGAGATTATATCCAGGGTTTGAATTTCCACAGTAAGATAATGCGAATGAAACCATTTTTTTCATTGGAGAGCTGCAAACACTTATCGTTATTACCTAGAGATGATTACCTTCAGAAATGCACTGATTTACACCAACCGGCCTCTTTATTAGAAACCTCTTCCTGGTAGCTCCAATGTTTAAAGTAACCCCAATCATAACACAATCCCACATACAACCATGCCCCTACCCCCTCAGTGTCACTGCTGTGTTGAAAATATCCCACTCTAATCATATCTGGGCAAATCGGATATTGGATCAGCAATGGAGATCCTGTGGGCCCCATAAACTGGCTTGTGGATTGTACTGTAAATGGAATTCCACCAATTGTTGAAATAAAAATAGTTGAGGTGATCATTGTGGAGGATCTAACCTTTCTTTTCTACATTAATGAGATAAATGAGTTTAGGGACCTAAAGTAGCATTTGAGATGTTTATTTTGTGGTCCAAAAAATCCATAATTGAAGTTAAAAATCTAAGACAATGCTAACAAATGTCCAAAAACAGTTCTCAGTCATTTTGCAGAGCAAAACAATAAGTGTTATGTCCTGCTTAAATAGTCTAATATTCAGGTGAGATTGCTGTCAAGCGTGATCCCTAAGCTGGAACTCATTCTGCATTTGTGCTCCAGACCCTGAGCCTGGGATCCCACAAGTAGTAATAGAAACCATGGGTCATGATGTCTACCAAGCAAATCCAGTTTATTTATACAGCATTTCTGCCCAATAACCACATTTCGCTATCTACATTTGCAGCATTTGGGCCTCCAGTCCAAACATACAAAAATATGTACCATACAGACACACACACATACAAGCGCCACACTCATACCCAGCACATTTCCTATCATGAAATGGGGCAAAGAAAAGAGAGAGAAAAACAGTGTAACAATCGTTTTCAGAGCCGATAGCTCATAAAGGGGATAGCTCATCTGGGATTGTGAGAGGCAATGGATATCCAAAATGAATCTACAAAATCTTTAAATTTTAATGTGTAATGTTGGTAATAGCAGAAGTGTTCAATCCAAAAAAAAAATCGTCCTGGAGAAAAAATTCTTCATTGTTTAATGTGATAATATAAATATTTTAAGTACAGGCAGGCGAATTAATTTTGATTTCTGGTTCCTATGATTAAAATTCAATATATATCAGCAGATCGATTTAAAATAATTAAAAGTGAATAATGCAGCTTTTATAAATGTTTAACCTTTTCTGGCTAGTATTTAGGAGAACCACCATTTTTCTGAAGTAATAGCTTTAATGCTGAATTACGAATTTACGTTCACACAGTAGAGTATATATACCCCTGTATCCTGTATCATGGTGTCGGTAAATGTATTTCTGTGTTGTTTTGGGTGTTAGAACCTGAAATAAGTTTGTCAGTTTGCATTTGAACCTGCGCCAAATTCTTACTCCACCCAAACTTATCACAGTTTCTACATGCTCTTGCCCATTTTTCTTTGCAAATGTGCCCCACGTTGTTCAGGTCGGTTGATCTGCACTTTGACTTGGCCATTGATGAACATTCCCAGTATTGTGGTCCATCCAGTACTCTGTTTTTTCAGCCTTCTGCTAGGGATCATTCTCTTGAAAAAGGTGAACTTTCTCTCAAGCTTTAGCAAATTGAAGGACATTATCTTGCAGTATCTCATTGTGTTTTGCACCATCCATCTGTTTTCCACTAGTCCTTTCTAAGAAAAGCATCCAAATGGCATGATGCAGTCACCCCATACTTCACTGGATCACATTTTCTTCTTTCTAGGCCCCCTCCTATACAGGCCAGGTGTATGCAGAACTTTTGAAGTTATTTTAGTCTTTTAATGTCTTTTAAAGTGATTGTTGACTTTTCCTCCACTTCGTGATCTACAAAACTACTTCCTGCTGTACTACTTTTTGCTCTACAGTACAGAAGGTCCTCGAGTTACGTCAGGGTTCGGTTCCTCTGATTGTGACGTAACTCGAATTTTGACGTAAGTGGGAACTCATGCATGTAATGATGCTGCAAAGGTTTTATTGAACAGCACTGTGCTTTATTAACAGCAGCAACATGAACGTTTCATATTACAGTAAGGAATTTAGGAAATATCTCCAGATAGAAATGACCTTTTTAATGCTTCAACATTCACCACAGCAGTAAACGCATTGGAGAGAGTGACTTGTGGTAAAACCACACTGACGGTGCCTTAGCACAGTGCACTATTAACCCCCCATCTCACCCACCAATCCACACTAACAGTGAATAAAACAAACATACTGTATCAGCAATAACACAGGGAATTAGCAGAGCACAGCCTCTCTTTCTCCCATTCCTGCACACACACACACACACACACACACACACATGGATGAACAATATGTTCCAGCTCCGCCTTTCTTCACTAGAGGGTATTGTAGGTTATCAGCAGAAGTTAGGAACAACACCTGTGGGATTTATTTACAATAAACTTTAAGGCTTCATTGACTACCATTGCTGCAAGAAAGCTGTAAGTTAAGCCATTAATTCCTGAAAAATATGAAAAAATGAAAAAATAAATCCATAAAATTTAAAGGATTTAAATGTATTAATTAATTAATTTCTTTATTTTTTGTGACTTTTTAACTTTACTCTTTAAGGTTATTTACTGTAACAGAACTGCTTAAATCAAGGAAATATTGAGTGTTTTGACTGGTAGTGTATGTGATAAGTTGGGTTAATCTTCAGTAAGACTAAAGATAGTAAAAGTGTCTACTTAACACACATTCAGTATACTTTCAGTATATACAGCATTTGGTATATACACCCTGACCACTTCTATGGCACTGAACACTGTTTTTCTGCATTAAGCTCAGGACGGTAAAGGTATAATTACATGTGATTTTATTGAAGTGGCTTTGCAGCAGAAGTTAATAAAAAGAAAAGCTTTCTCTGTGGAAATCCATGCAGCAGGCAGCACTAAAATTACAACCACAGATAAGGTTAAGCAAACAGTCCCTCATCCGTCAGCTGTGAAGTTCAGGCCCACACGCCAGGTTGCCCTTGCCTTGGTGCCTGGATAAACCAACCGTGCCTTGATAGCCATCGCTTTTTTACACGGCTTCTCGATTGGTATCTGCAGGTGCTTGACAAATTGTGTAATTAGGTAAGTAGGGACAGATGCTGTGCACAGAGAAAGCTACAGCATTTCTGCCCAATATCTCTGCATTTCACTTTCTATATCTGCAGCTATGAAAAGTGCCTCTAGTCCAAACATACATACACACAAACACTCCAGCACCACAGTCACACCCAGCACATCTCCTATCATGAAACAGGGCTGAGAAGAGAAAGCTTTTCTCCGTGAGCCTGCAGCAGGAGGGAAAGATGAGTGTAACGCTTCCTTTCAGAGCCAAAGGCCCACAGAGAGTTTTATTTCACTCCTCTGGGGCAGTGGAGGTTTTTTTTAAGATGTGGAATATGTCAAGCATATTGGGTGTATGGGATGGGGGTTGTGGGTAATTGCACTAGTGTAGATAAAACATCCAGAACAGGGATTAAAGAAACCACAAGAGTAGTTCAACAACACATTTGTCCTCACCCTGTCTGCTTACATCATTATTAGTAATGTCAAAGTTAAATGAATATTGCAGAAACAAGTATCTCTCTCTGATTTGTTACAGCCCAGTCTGGGGTCAGGGGTCACAGAAAAAGAGGGACCAAGACGTTCTTGTTTGGTTTCTCATTCTACTTGGGTTTATTGAGCAGGAGTCAGGACGACCAGAGGAGTTGACCAGGCCAAACAACTAATAGAGCTAGATGAGAAGATGAAGATCTAGGTTTTCTAAACAAACCCAAGGTGAAATAAATGACAGCAATCTATATATATAAGAGGATGTCTGTTTGCCTGTCCGCTATGTATTTCCATACACCAGCAAAGTTGGTACATAGGTGCATCTCATGCTCCCGAGGCCCGTAGTGCTACTTCCGGTTGCGTCCGACGCGTCCTTTGTGTCGTTTTCTCATTACCGAACCCTGCAAATACGCTCACATACATATACACCCCCACAGGACAAACTGCCAACGTTGTCTATAAAGAAGTGCTGTAAGCCGTCCCCCATCAGTTTCACGTTTCAGAAATAAAGTTTTCTATTGTGTCTTTTTACACTAAGTTTTCCGTTTATTTGGATGACCGTCACCGTACCTGCTTTGTTCCTTTACCTACAAATCCTGCTATGTTACCATGAATTCCCAGTTCCACATTTCCCTCTTCTCTGGGTACTATCCTTTCAGAGCAACGCCGGCTGCCCTGCTAGAATAACATGGAACAGTCACAATGGCATCAGCTCCCTACTTCCCATCTACCCACAGTGTGTGATAGTTACCAGTATGAAAACTGTGAAGTGTATACACAGGTGAAGGCAAATCCAATCCATAGTCCATAGAATTGAAAATCAAACACAGAATCGAGACCGAAGGTCAGCAATGGGAGGCGGAGAACCAGTGAGGGCCTGGCTGGAACCTAGACACAAAAACATCAACAGAATATGGAGCATATCTGCCAAAGAAAAGACTGGGGTTGTAACAATTGAACACAGTATCCTAGTCTGACCCTTCAGACCATTGGTAGTAGTTTAGGCTGAAGCCCTGCTGCAGTTGCTGTAATGTGTCACTGTCATCTTCTCTTTCAAATACAGCAAGCTCCATAGATGGCTGTTGTAATAAAGCTTCTTTCTGGCTTCTTATGTTGTATGTCCAAAGTACATCAAGTTATCAAATACAATTTACAAGCAAATCACAACACTGTTACCAGCAAAATCAATAATTCAGCAGACTACGCTGCTCCTGGGAGGCTTACTGATAAATCAATAAGTTGCATGAACGAGAATCCACAAACTGCATTAAGAAGAGCGTGGCAGAAAGGTTACAGAGGAGCTGGAACTCACAGAGGAGCTGGAACTTATGTCTGTTTATAAAATTCATGTTAATGGCAATGCGAGCCTTCAGCTGCCATGATGAAATAATTAACTGTATATATAGTTATTGAATTAAGTTAAAATGCACTGCTTTTAAATGAAAAAAAAAAGTATTTGTGTCCTAATTTAATACTTATTAATGTTTTTAAGAAATAACATAAAGCGATGGGTTTTTTTTCCAAAACATAAGTTTTCATAATAAAATCTTAATAAAATATCTATTTTCTATTCACAACAATTTTATATTGGCTGAATCTGCAAATTCAAGAAATATGAATTATTATTAGCTATTAAGAAAAAAAAGATTTTGTTGACCCTGTCTATTAAGGTTTAAAGAAGGCGGAAGTGGCAGGTAAAAGAGGGCTGAGCAGGTCCAAAAAAAAGACAGCAGCAAGGACCTGCTCTTATTTAAGGAACATCACCATCATTTTCCATTTGGTGGAAAATGTGATTTCGCAGCAAAGCCTCTCCTAGCATTAGCCACCACTCGTCCTTTTGTTCAAAGTAAAGTGGAACAGAGAGAGCTTTGAGTAAGAAGCTGAGAACTGCTTGGAGAAGATGGGTACTTTCCCTCACAAAAGAAAACATCTATCTCGCCTAATTTTAGTCTGCACTGATCACATGAGCTGTAGGTCACAAAAGGTCACTAAATTGTTTTGCTCAAGTTTAAAAGAACATTTCACAACCTTCCACATCTTATTCAATAATGTAGATATTTATTCTTTGTTCTTTTTGCTTTCTCTACCTGGGTTAGCAAACATCAGCTGTCTATGTATCTTGGTCCATTTCATGTTCCATTGATCTGATGGGCACCATGGAATGCTAAGATTTCTCTACCTACAATAATATCAAACGTCTTTAAAATGTGTGCTTTATTCTTCTACTTTTTTACACTTATTCATTCTTCTCAATTTGGCCATAAATAATTTCCACTCCAATCTATCTAGTGTTCCAGAGGTGAAGGCTCTCAGCTAGTCTACTCTATTCATTCAAAGCTGTAGATCATGGTGTGTTGACAAGGACTTCAGGGCATTTGTTGGAGAACATTACACACTTAATTCTAATAGGCAAGCCCTGCAGACGCCTGAATGGCAATATATCACCTAAAGGCATCACCACAGAGAGTCCATACCAGTAATTATTGGAAGAAAGTGTATATTTTTAGGGATAACAACCTGGGACTCAAGCATAAAGTGACAATTCAGTGCAAAAAAGGAAATTAAAAATGTCCTTTTCCCAAAAAATGTCTTCAATCTTTTACACACGTTTTAGTTACAAAGCTACAACAGTGAACACTTTGCAACATTAACACACATCAAAATTTAAACTAGATGCTCATATGGCTCTTAAATGTATGGGATAAATGTGTGTGGTGATTCAGGAGCAAACAGCATTCAGTCGGCAGGTTAACAGTTAAAGTTGTTCCTTTCTTAACTGTAGCCAATGATTGTTGAGGACATATGTCCATGAGCAGGAATCACAATACGCACTCTGTTAATGCCACACCACATGGCACCCCCGTGCTTTGTAAAGGTGGGGGTGCCTCTGAGCAGCAGATTTACAGTGATGACAGGGTGCCATCACTTCCGTCGTTCATCAGAGAGAAAAATCGATCTGAGCATTACAGTGTAAACGATTCATCACCCAGTAATTATGCACAGCACCCCTGACAAGTCTAGTTTCAGCTGTTGTGCCTGCTGGGAGAGTCCGCAGGGGCCTGAGATCAGTGAGTTATGGCTGCCTAACACTCCTCCTCTTCCAGGAGATGTTGCTCTTGTGGAATTTTCTGTATTACATGTTGAATAGATACTGTTGCAGATTCTGTCTACTGTCTACTTTCTTTATCTCTCTCTCTTTCTCTGTTTCTTTCTTTCTCTCTCTCTCTCTCTCTCTCTCTCT
>JBBIGC010000024.1:14902623-14930638 GCA_037576955.1 Lepidarchus adonis
TGTTTCCAGGGAGAGAGAGAGAGAGAGAGAGAGAGAGAGAGAGAGAGAGAGAGAGAGAGAGAGAGAGAGAGAGTAAGAAAGGGAGAGGCAGAGAGAGAGAGAATTCACAACCTGCTCTTTTCTGTCAGCGCAGTCATGTGTTTATGTTAATGGCCGAGCGGTTTTTCAGCCCGCTGTAGTCTGGGGCGACAAAAAGAAGACGGATCACATCACCTGCGGCCTTGACGCTCGTTCTCTGCTGAAATGACATTACCGGGCAGGAGCTAGAGGGGCTCGGAGAGCTCGGCTGTAGTCGGAGGTCTTATTAAAGTGGCTGCTGTGCTTTGTGAACGGCAGCCTGAGGGGCGCTCATCAGTACTTGTCAGTGGAGTTGCTCTATTAGTCAGCAGGCAGATGTCAAGGCATCTTGTAAAGGATAGTCAACCCCCTGCAGAGACCCTGAGTGTCCCCCCCAATAGAGCACTGACCCCACAGCATCACCCAGTGTCAGAAGGGCACAGAGGGCAGGCACTAGGAGGCGGGGCCAGGGCAGAGGGGGTTCCGGGTGCTGCAGGGTCCTCTACCTCTAGTGCTGGGGGGGTGGGAGTCCTGGGAGCTGACCTGCCCCTGACCCACTGGAGAAGGGGTTAGCCCACCAATGACTCTGCCACAGACTGAGAAAATGGTTGAGAGAGGGACAGGCAGAAGAGAAAGAGAGCGAAAGGGAGTGAGAAAGCTTTTAACACTTAGTTAATAGCTAATTACAGAGATCATTACAATGCAGTTATGTCATGAATACAGTAATTACATATTATTTACATTGGTGGTAGGGCATTCTACATTTGACCTATTGACCTTTTGGTTCAAAAAATGTTTTTTTCTCTTTATACTAAAAATTTTTTTTTTCCAATTCTTATTATAATAAAGTGTATCCCATCACAGGGAAGAACATTTCCGCACTTACTGTATACACTGTGGGGGATATAGGAATATAGGTGGGTTAAAAACACAACTACAACCCCTCTGATGAACAGAATAGCTAACCATTCAGTGGCAATAACCTCCCACATGTTGTAGAGGAGTGTGGTGAGAGCTAGAGGCTGAAGAAAAAGAGTCATTGGCAGTTTTTTGAAGTCTTTGGCCTTTTGATTTTGTGCTCTGTGCTGCGTTACGTAAAAGACAGCCGCTCCTTGCGAGTGCAGGTATGCGCCGGCGTCTGGGGTGATGATGGATTGAGCGGCCTTTGATGTCACTGCTCTCTCTGGAACTTCGTAATGCACTGCACAGCACAATATCATTCTGACACTCGCTTAATAACTTGTTTTAGTTGTGCAGAGGCGCATTCCTGCTGGTTTTTATTTGATTTGGCTTGAGCTGATTTGACTCGAAATCGAAAGGCTTTTAATTGCATTCAATCTCTGGGTGGATTACCAGGATTCTTTTAAAGTTCTTAATGGAAAAGCACACATGAGAAGCCATTCATTAAACTCCATTAAAAATGCATATATCATATGAAAGAAAATGATTAGAAGTTGAGTCTCGCATGGTGAAAGAGAGGATGGATCTTGTATAGGGAAGATGTGCACCATGATTTGCCACCAGCTGCAGTTTATCATCGATTTTGGAGTAAAATCTTGTTTCATAAATGGTACTTTTACATTAGAAGGAAGAAAGCGTTTGTAGGTTAAAGGCTTCACAACACATTGAATGACACTGAATGACATTTTTAAATAATACTTTTGTATTACAGTGGGTTTCTATTATGTTAATGCAACATTTCTGACAGCATAAGAGTCCTTCATTCATAAAGTGGCAAGCATTTCAACACGTTTTCGACTATGAGGCCTTGAAAACATGAACAAAGATTTATAATTGTTTCTTATTAGTTATTCTTTTGGTGTTTTTTTTAATCAAATGTACTCTATTCCCCACATACCCTGAAGCCAGTTTATCAGCCAAGACATGTTCAGAGTAAATATTATATATTTATAAATATATAAATAATATCCACATATTGAGATGAGATTGCTTAAAAAACAGTAGAAGTGTAAAACTACTTCTATTCTATATCTTTTGAACCCAGCCAGGTCTCTGTCAAGGTGATGCAGGCTAGTTAGTGTGGTGGTTTAAGACACAGTGTGACTTACTGTGAATTAATGAAAAGATCAAAGGTCATTTATGGTGGTCATTAGCACAAACATTGATTCAGCACTTCTACCAATGAGGTGGTTGATGTTGTCTACAGGTTTCGGCTGCGTGATGAAGTTAGGTTCATTGCATTATATACTAAGTCGTAGTGTGTCCTAACACCTAATACACTAATGCACTTGTGAGTCCACATGGCAGTACTGCCTTAATAAAGAGCTGGATGTGGTCTGGGTGCCCTCCAAGAAGTTAAGGAGATGTTTGTTAGCAATGTTGGTTCCATAGCTGTAGAGTTAAAGAAAATTTGGACTGCAAACGTTTTGGCTGATCAACCACATCTGGGGTAAGTGGAAAACTTGTAAACTTGATGTTCTTGCAGAATCAGTGCTTTAAGGGCATGTAGTTATATTTACTGTAAGGCTGCTTGGAACCTTGCCTTTGTGTGTGTGTGTGTGTGTGTGTGTGTGCGTGTGTGCGTGTGTGTGTGTGTTTGTGTGTGTGTGTGTGTGTGTGTACGCGTATGCTGTAACATATTGAGCAGCTTCTACAGTCTCTGCAGAACAGTACAAGAGCTCAGGGAGATGCTAATGCTGAACAGATGCAGCAAACTGAGGCAGCAGGTGGACTCTACGTTCTTCTGTGTGTGTGTGTTGATGTGTGTGTGTGTTTCTCCATGTGTGCCATTCATTGCTCACAAGTATTCCTCTTCACAGCTACATTATCAATCAAACCGCCTGTAAAGGCCATGCTTTTAAATGCTAGTGGCCGGTTAGTATTACTAACAGTGGGGGAGGGGTCTGAGGCTGGCACGGCCCAATGAGTGGTTGCCTCTGTCAATATAAGAATAAACACACAGTGAATCCATCCATCTGTCAGAGCTGGAAGAGGTATTCACTGAAGAAATGCCATTGCTACTGCTCCAACCTCCCAATCCACTGATCAGGCTTCGTTTTTACATGAATAATACTATAAATTATTATATTTCCTTAAATAATTCAAGTGTAGGTTAAGCCTCACAGCATCTAATGACCAAATAAAAGAAATGATCATCATAAACCGGAAACATGCTGACTGATCAGGTAAATCTGAGATAAGAGGATAACTGTGTAATGCCGATTGGTCGTCTATTACTTTAACCTGAACGACTGTGAGAGAATGCACAAAACTGGTCTCAGGTCTGTGTAGAGGGAGAACCTCCTGTTTGTGTGATTCCTCAGCTCTTTGTGTGAGCTGTAAACAGAGAACCCAGCCAGATTACCATAACAGAGCGAATCAGTCATATTAAGCCATCTTGCTGTCGCTTGCTTTAGCGGTGCCGCTCTTCTCTGCCAAAGAAGCGTAGAAAAACATAAGATGCGTGTTAAATACGATTTGAATAAGCGGCATTATTTTGTCACTTCTTTATTTGCCTCATCCTTTTCATTTAATTTTTATAAATCTGTTCATTCTTCTCCAGTTTCTAGAGGGGTTTTCAGGTGTCAGTTTTATTTTCAAGGCAGTTTGTGTGACATTATAAAAGGGAATATATTTCACATATACACCCATCAATCACTGATGGGTGAAGCGAAAAAACAGTATGTTGATACAGTGGTACTTGTCCATGAGTGAACAGTCAGTTCTTAAAGCTGATCTGTTGAAAGCAGGAAAAACAGACAAGCATAAGAATAACAAATAATAACAAGCTTTGCATGTTTTGCTGATTGTGACAGGTAAATACTGGGTATGCACAAATATAGTGTTGGTTTTACTGCATCACGTAGGAACTCTGAGAAATAGACATTTTTATGTTTACTGACAATAACATATTTAGTCACGACTACCGGTATATTTCACAGATGCTATTAAACTCAACAGAATTAAAAGTGTTCTGCTCCTGATTTTCTTTTGTACTCAGTGTCTGGTGCGTCACATTGCAGTGTCCAAAAGTAGTCAGTAAGCACTGATTGATTCCAGTTGCCCTGGTATCGTTTATCCATCATATAAATGTGTTGGTGAAAACTTTCTCGATGATCGTCACTGACAGCACCGAGATTAGTGGGGAAGAAGTCCAAGTGTGAGTGGAGGAAATGAATCTTGACTGACATGTTGCACATTATTGTCTTGTATGTTTTGAGAAGCTTGTCTACCGGCTGAATGTAGTTTAGGGCTTTGTAATTGCCAAGAAAACTGTCAACAACATCTTTGAAGGCTTTCCAGACAATTTCTTCTGGCCCAACTAACAGATCTTCAAACCACTTGTCACTCATAACATGTCTGATCTTGGAGCCAACAAAAATGCCCTATTTGATCATGGCATCAGTTATTCTTGGGAACATCAGTCTTAAATAATGAAATCCTTCACCTTCGTTGTTCATTGCTTTCATGAAATTCTTCATGAGTCCCAGTTTTTAAAATATCTTTGCCAGGTCGACAAGCGAGTCATGTGCCTCATTTTTCTGTCCTGGAACCAACTTTTGTGGTCAGTTCTGTCAAGAATAGTTCAACTCTTTGGCATGGCTGTCCCATTTACACATGAAAAAACAGTACTTTGTATAGCTGAGCTGCAGTTCTAGTAACAAAGCAACGACTTTAATATATCCAACAGATATTCCAGTTGTACCTAGTATTCTGGACATACTTTGGTAACAGTTCCATATTCTCATGCGTTTTTTTTATGTGTACTGCATACCCAACAGGTACTGAAAGATAAATGCTGCCATTGTGTAGCAGAACAGCTTTCAGGCTTAACATTGACAAATCAATGAACTCAATGAATTATTCTGGGCTGTGATCACAACCCACAGCAGAGAACAATCCTTCAATGTCCCAACAGAAACAGAGATTATACACTTTTGGTTATATCATTATGTCAGTCTCGAATCCTCTGGGTGTTTCGGCACATCCAGAATGTAATCTCCCACAGAAAAGCTCCAACCTGGCATGATTCCATACCTGGACATGCCCAGGCTGCACAAATGTTTGGATACAAATATAAGAAAAAATCATGAAATGGTTCATGACGGGTAAATTTTGACATGATATTTGTGACCAGCATTCAAAAAATTATGAGAAACACCCAATAGTGATCAAGAAGCAAAAACGTTGTTGTGCAGTGTAATGAGAGGGCAACCTTCATGATTCCTGGGAAGTCATTACTGTTATTTTAGTTCAATTTACTCAATAGGATCATGTGTGTGCTTAAACTCTGCATTATTATTTTGTAATTGGAAACAATAGAGCTCTCCCATCTGTTTAGCTTTCAGGTGCTGTATGGAAGTGTTACCAAAAAGTGATGGACAGGTCGACCTTTGACCCTGTAGTCTAGGCAGATATGGTTCAGCTTAATTGAAAATTTCATGCATGAAGGTGGTGTGAGGAAAAATAATAGTTCAGACTGCGTTTTAACACTGCCTTCTAGACTGTCCGCCCACAAAACAACCCCCCTCTACAGGACCATTACCAGCGGTTTTGTTATGCAAATGGACAAACTACCTGGAATTCTTGAGTCTACAAGCACTGTAAGTCACACACTCAGGGAATTTGGTCTCTCTACAGAAACATTGTGGTTAAGGTCAAGTTCTGAGGATTAACAAACATTTTTGCCAGTTGGCTACAGTAGGTTGCCTCTCAAAACAAGTCAGCAAGTCAATTGGGTGTGATGATCTATCAGAATCAGAAAAACTTTATTGTCCCTAAGGAAATTGCTTAAATGCAATTAATGCATCACTAACCCCCAACACCATTAGGAAGTTAAACTGGAAACAAAAATGCATCTTGATTTCTAATGGATTTAACTAGTTTTGTGAGGTAAAATGTTATTCTAGGCTTTCCGGAAGTTATCACTGAGTGGTAAACAAGACTTTTTCTGATAAGAAGTCTTTTACAAACATCAAATTAAAAAAAATATTCTGTATTTTGATATTTGTGGCTTAATCTGAGTCTTAATCTAGGAGTCATAGATCATCACATATATAGATACTTTAGTATAAACATAATATTATTACATCTAGGAATGACATAATTCATATGGGTCATATATCAATGGCCTTTGTGTGTGTGTGTGTGTGTGTGTGTGTGTGTGTGTGTGTGTGTGTGTGTGTGTGTGTGTGTGTGTGTGTGTGTTGTGGAAAGGTGTGTTGGCATACATTAGGCAGTTTTTTAACATGCTTGCTGGAAATGTGGGAAAGTGCATGACATCATTGTTTAGGTCGGCGCAAAGTGAAGACAACAGACCCCGGCTGTCAGCCCTGTTGAACGTTTCCATGGAGAGCCCTGTAACTGTCAAAGCCCAACTTAAACACACTCACTTAAAACACCCCAAGTTTCAGTGAATGTTCAGGGCCTGTATTTGCTTTACTCACCATTGGGTGTAGTCCAGGATCTAAAATTGCTTCCACTGAGTACTCTGGAAGGGAAATATTTGTGATTAGAGTATATATGGCATTTTGGTTAGCCTGTGCTTTAAATCTGATCTATACCTGGATGGTAGATGCTGCAGAAAATATTATAAAATTGTACATTTTCTTGCTTTATCTCTGTTATGGATGAGTGGAGGGTGGTAAAAAGCAATGTGCCATGTCGCTTTAATAGAAAACACAGCATTGTAAAAAAAAGTTCTCTGCAAGCCCCACTGACTTTGCCTGGTATTTCTCAGTGTGAGAAAAACACTCAGTGTTAAAAACACCTCAAAAACCATAAGAGTGAGCACAGAAAAATCCATACACTGGTGGGTTGTGGGTCAAAACAGAGCTGAGGTTTTTCTGTAGCGCTCTGTTCAAGTTCATGGCAGGACGACGCTTTGACTGGCAGCCTCCCTTGCCTTTGATCTGAGATTTCACAGATGCATTTGGGCATTTTAATGACAACATGTCTTTATTCGCAGCTTCTCAAGCTGTCGTACCCCTCCCCCGCCAAAATTTTGTTCCGCAAGCTGCAAATTGGCATTCTGGGACAGTTTTTTTTCTGTGCTCGTCTTGAAGGATTCTTCTGAGCACCGAAAAGCCTTTGAAAACTTTTCCCTCTGTCACTGCAGAGAAAGGCACTGTCATTTGAAGAGAAATATTTGCTTTCAAAAGTGTGCCGTGTGGAGTTTCCCCGTAATGTTACCCGTTTTGAAAAAAGCTTTTCTTGATGTGATTACACAATAACACTGGTTGGTGGCGATTTTCACAAAAACTTCCACAAAAAATGTTTGAACTGCTCGTTAGGTGATTAGCATCAGCTTTTTTTATGCAAACCAATTCCATGCTAAATCTCAGCCTTTCCTGTCTTTGTCATTTACAGTATATGAAGGTGCTTTATACCTTATGGAAACTTCGCTTAGAATTCGCAAAGAGTAGCACAGTTAAAGTTTCTTGGGAAACAGAAAGCTGTAAATCCATCCATGCTCTGTCCAGAAATGTGTTTTAATGTAGCAGCTGTTGCCAGGTTGGTGAAAGAAAGTTGGTGAAAATCCTTGTCAACTTTAAAAGAAACAATAGCAAAATGTACAGTTTGCCATTTAAATCTTATCCCACACTTAACACTCTTACAATTGTTCATTTTAGCACCCAAAATGTTTTTAACCCCTTTTATACAGAACGGGCCAACTGTGGCCTAATGGTTAGTAAAGTGTGTTCCCCGGCAGCAGGCTGTAGGCTGAAGTGCCCTTGAGCAAGGCAGGTAACCCCCAACTTCTCCTTCTGTACGTTGCTGTAGATAAGAGCATCTGCCAAATGCTGTAAAGGAAATGTGAAATTTAAAAGAACCATATAATAAGGAACGACGCAAGTAGCATATTTAATTGTTGCATGTACAAATTATTGCAAGTAGTATAAACACAAGTAAGTATAAGGGTAAAACTGTGGGATCTGTAGATTGATACCATGTTTCTATTAAAAGTCAGGGTTAAAGTGAACTTTGTTGATGGGTTTAGATGTTGAGGTGGTTGCGGAACAGTTGAGCCTTAAGGGTGCTTCTTGAAGGTGGAGTGTCAGCAGTTCTGATGTGTCTGAGCAGCTCGTTCCACCAGTGGGGGAGAATGAAGGAGAAGAGTCTGGAGTGGTGTTTGATTCCTCATGGGGCTGGAATCTCCAAGCGCTGTTCCTTCGCTGATCTGAGAGCATATGAAAAGAAAATATGATTCATGTTTAGGGATAGGGGTCAGCTTATGTACCCTGACTGGTTTTCCTGACATTCTAACAAATCCAGCATACAGCTACTGTAGCACTCCTGTGGGATCAGATAGGCCAGGCTAGCCTTCGCTCCCTACACATTTGGGTCCCATGTTTCTTTGGATAACTTTTTTAAGGTTTTAACTACTACATTCCTGGAATACTCCACAATACCTGTGCTTTTGAAGATACTATGACCCAGGCATCTAACCATCATAATTTGGTTCTTGTCAAATATGCTCTGATAAATGTACTATTTATTTAATTAAATTTAGCTTTAAATTTGCTTGATTTAAGTGTGTATCAGTTCCATATAAAGACAGGATATTACTACCTTTTAAATTACTATCATTTGGCAGTAATTGGGCTAGATATCATTTGAAATAAATGCATTAATAACTCTAAATCTTGCAAACCCACATATTCCTTGGCATTTTTGCCAGGTGAAATCAGTAACAGATACTAAGGCCTCATTGGTGAGTAGTCATTTGGGTCTGGGCTCCACCAGAGGGATATGGAGACCTCTGGTCTTGCCTACTTGTAGTGTCTCTCATACCATTGTCCTTTCTGCTGTGGTATGTGTGCAGGGCAAGTTGGGGGGATGGGATGAATGGAGGAATGGGATGTAGGGGAAGAAGCAAAGAGGCTAATGGTGT
Source organism: Lepidarchus adonis (assembly GCA_037576955.1). NCBI lineage: Eukaryota > Metazoa > Chordata > Actinopteri > Characiformes > Lepidarchidae > Lepidarchus > Lepidarchus adonis. The sequence continues at coordinate 14,911,535 of JBBIGC010000024.1, forward strand.
TTGCAACACTTCAGGCTTCCCCTTGAAGTGGAAGACAGCTAAAGGAAGCATCCAAATTTATGGTGCCAAAGACTGACTGTGCTGGCTGCCTCCATCCTAGAGGCTGGTCCCTAAAAGGGTTCATTAGATTAGACACACTGTACACTCAGACAAACAAACTAACACAGAATGTTCATGCACACACAACTTTCACCATAGTAATTACTGTACTTGTGTTTATTGTGTTTTACATCTTCGTTCTTCAAATTAGATATTTAAATATTGGGGAAACATTCATTTGTAGCCAAATATATAATGACCTCTTACTTTATCCTCATAAAAAGGTTCCTCGATGGTTCTTGACTTAAGCATATGGTTCTAGGAAAAATCTTTTTTTAATCGGTGTGGGATTTTCATGTTAAATAGAAGTTAATTGGATTGTCTCAGGAAAAAAAATTCTTTTCACTGAAATGTTCCCTTTAAAATTCACCCCAGATGTTTTTCAGACAGAGCTTGTTTGGGGTCCACATGAGGGGGCATGGTTCTTTAATTTTGCACAGGAGATATGGGTCTAATTTAGCAAATTTCCAATAGAAGTCAATAATCACTCAAATGTCTTAAAAATTTCTCTCCAGCTGTTTAAACTCTTTCCAGCTATTTGTTTTGGTAGTACAGACTAGTAACTGCAGTTTAAGACACAACTAAAAGGCATCAATTCCAGGGCTGGAATTTACAAAGCAGTGGAGGAGAAGACTGATCTTTGATCAGACTCCTCCATATTTTTGCCATCACAAAAACTGATTGTAAATCAGCTCTTCTATACATTCAGTTACTGTATTTTTCCAACTATAGGTGACCCCACATTATAGGCCCCATTCAATAAGCTGCAGAAACTGTCCATTTCTGTTTTAAACTGTAAGATAAGTCATCCCATGTTGTTAGCCATCTGAAGTAAAAGCTTCTAATTTGGCCCCTGGAGGCCTTTGTAGCTCTATACCAGTGACATTATAACATAGTTGAACAAAGAATTAAATATATAACATGTTGAATTTACCTATATCATGCATCATACGCTGCAGAATTTAAGCACCAGATCATTGCTTTCACAACAGAAAGTCTGCAATATCTGAGAGCGATACTGGCGATGAAGCATGTCCGACATCAGCCACAGCAAAGCAGCACAAATCGAGTTGATCAGCAATAACAACAATGTTTACGGATCTGATTTTGAAGGATTTGAAGAAAGGTGTCTTAGCTTTGCTTTTCGAACTGTTCATTGCTGCAGTAAACAGTGCATTTAAATTCAATGAATAATTTCAGGATGTTGTCTTTTTGTACTGAATTGTACTTTGACAAACCCCCCCATTTAATTGAACTGCACCAAAACCAAGTTTGCAAAATCCATGTATAAGCCACTGCCTATCGTTGTAAACCAATCTGAGTTTGACAGATAAACATGCCTCTCTTGCAGTCATTACTCAGTAAGTTCTGCTGAACAGAAAAAGCCAAGAGTTTCAAATTTCCCTGCCATCAACTGCACTGCAGAGCTTTTCCACAGCTTGTGTCATTTCCTGCCCAGACAACAGCAATATTCTCCTTAGTTCTCGCAGTATCATAATCAAGTCAATCATTTTCTTTTACTCTATCCCAGGGAGCCCATTTGTATCTGGCCCCTCTGTGAAAAAATGAGTGTGACCAGTGTGTACCTTAAGAGGACTTTTCACCACAGGTCCTGTTTATCCAGCTGAAGCCCAGCTGAGTCCTGCTGTCCTCCAGCAGAGAGCAAAATAAGCCTTTCAGGGCAAATGAATATGTTTCCTGATTTTTTTATTTTTTTTATTTTTACAATAGTTTCCATAGACATAGGCCCATTGTACCTTTCTGTAAGGTTTTAAACATTACAGTGATCAAAAGAAATACAGAAACTGGACTATTGTGTAGAATGCAAGGCCCTGTGCATTCTAGTTGGATATTTTCACACTATATCATTCAAAATGGCTTGTTTTTGGCCATGGTTTCTACCACAGTTGGTTTCCTTGAAAACACAAAGTGCTCAGTCTCGTAGAGTGAGTGAGTGTTTGAGCTGCACTCTTAAAAATATAGCTCCCTAAACGCTGCTCTGGTTGGTTATACAGTTTTATACTGGGTACCAAAAAGGGTTATTTGTGCCATGTTTTCATTAAAAAAACTCTTTTTGGTTCCCTAAAGAGCCTCCAGGTTGATGGTTCTTTAAAGGCTCCTTTGTATATTAGACGATCGAGTGTAAGAACCATTATTAAACCTAATGTAAATTGAAAAAGATTTTTATATTATGTTCAGGTTCTTCACACTCAGAGTGCAATGGTTCTTATTTTGAAAAAAATTGACATTGACAACCATGACAATTTAGAGAACCATCCATTGTTCCCAGACGATGGTTGTTCTCTAAAGAACTGTTGGTACCTTTGATTTTAGGGTTATCACTCTACATGCTCATACATTGTCTATACAGATGCTGCAGTATTTTTCATACATGCTACTAGATATTCTTCACAATGTCTATACCTGTTTATATTTTTTAAAGAATATCGCTCTCTGCAGATTAGAGGTTCTCTATTCCATCACTGGTCGAGTCAGTGGAGAAAACGATCCTCTGAAATCAAGAAAGCTGTCTAGCATTTATCATAGAGCTCATTTAAACACAGCCAATATGGGTTTAATGTGATTTTAAAGAGTGATGTATGCTGAGTCTCATGCTCCCCCAAGCAGTGCGAAGCGCAGCACTCAGCTCACTCATGTGGTCTGTCACTGTGGTAAAGCTGCCAATGTAATGCTTAATATTGATAGGGGTGCTGCAAGGTGCAGGGATCTAATTGTCTATGATAAATACTGAGCTGACGGGTTCTGTCACTTTCCTCTCCGCTCAGTTTCAGCCAGACATCTTCTTATCACTGCACAATCTCAAAGTGTATATGCCATCTCTGAATGTGGGACCACAGCCCTCATCACACAGAAATAAACAGGCTCTCTTCATTTAAAAAATCTTTCCAAAAAATTATATGTACAATTTATGGCCACTTAACTGGATTTTGCAAAACATTCTGCAAATTTAATAAAGACTTAGCTCTGCCCATACTCAGCACAATTATGTTGGTTCACTGACAAGCTTGATTCCTGTAGAAGTTGTCTCAAATATATCTACTTCTTTTAGTTTAAGGACAGCAATTTAATGAATGTAATTTTTAAAATCACAAATCATATAGGTAATGCATTTCTGAGGCCATTTATATTTTTTTTTCTACATTTAACACCCAAATCCTCAGCTTTCACAAGATACACATTCATTAAATGTTATTTGTTTATTAATTTTTTATATTCTTAATGATTATAATAAATGATTTTCTAATAAGTGGCTTACCACTGGAGTTATACTAAAGTGTGTACCAAAAATGACTGGAAAATATTTTATAATAGTAGTGTATAACATTTTATTACATGACATTTTTATGATTAATTCTGTAAAATATGTGGGATAGCAGAAAATAATAATAGTGGCTTTGAATTTTGTTTTTATTTCATAGTTTAGTTGTAGATAATGTTGTTTAGTGCAATGTCAGAGGGCTCTTAAGTAACCCTGTATTATATTACTTTTTACTTACTTAATTACTTAATGTGTAGTTTGAGGCAGTATTTATGCATTAATTTTTTTTAATATTATCAACTGGTAAAGTATAAGACTCCTTCACTTGTTAGCTTCATATTTCTCATATCTCCAGTGCAAAACTGAGTTGTCTTGCTCTCAGCATTAAGGATTTCCTGCTGGAGTCCTTTTAAATCTCAGCCCTAAATCTCTAAACCTTCTCAAATGTCCTATGATTGTCAGAGCACCTCTTTGAAGCCACATGCCTCAATGTGGTTTGCAAGATGAAAATCTGGGTCTATGTGTATACACAAGTGGTCCTTGCTACTCTACAAGTCAATTTGATTTAAATATGTTACACATATGATTGATTTTCATTCTTCCTGATAGGGTTGACTGAAATTGTTTCTCAGGTTCCCACAGCAAAATGCTGAGGCCTAAACTTTCTTGTCGGTCCTGTCAGTTTCGCCAGGCTTTGTTTTAAAACTGCCACCCTTAGGTTTGAATGTTTTACAGGCCCGTTAGAAATCTGCCTCCGCAATCAAACTTTTATTCTTAATTTTCTCTCAGTGTTTCCCAGCTGTAATTAAAACAGCCTGTTCTTCACGTAGGACTCATGCAATAGGATGTAGTTTTATCAGTAATAAAAGTAACATTGGTAAAACTGTCATGTTGTGATGTCATTTATATATTGTATTCTATTTAAAGCCACATATGAAGCAGCATTTTTTTGGTTTTAATTAGTCTTGTTCTAGTCATTCCAAAAAAAGTAGACCAAACAAACCAACAAAAAAAGTTTTGCTTGGTGGTTAGTATTTTATTAGGTAGCTAGTAGTCTCTAGTAATAGATATTGTGTTTGAGATGTGATATATTTGCTTTGCAATATAGTTTTTCCAGTTGTTCTGTTCGTAAAGTTACAAATTACATTGCATCCTAGTGTATAATACAAGCTCGAAAAAAGCTCAATTTAACAGAAATAATAAGAACACTTTTTTGTTTGATGGGAAATGATAAGTTTTTCATTAATTCAAACATTGTTAAGATTACCTTTCTTCAAATCCTTCAAAATCAGATCCATAGACGTCGTCAACTGTGATCTGTGCTGCTTTGCTGTCGCTGATGATGTCAGACCCACATTGGCTCTTGGATATTGCAGATGTTGCTTCACCAAAGCAACAACCTGGAGCTTAAATTCTGCAGCATTGTTCCAAATTGTATTAATTTAAGTATTCAAACTCAACTATGATATAATGTCAATATCTGTATAGCGCTGCCAAGTTAGATGCTTCTGCATCTGATTGGTAAATTCAGTAACACTGTGGCTAATAACATGGGGCGACTTATCTTAGAGTTTTAAAACATAAACGAGCATTTTCTGCGGCTTATAGAATTGGGCTGCCTATAATGTGGGGTGGACTGTCATTGGGGAGTTTTTAAAAATCCATGTAGGTTCCTTGCACCAGCTATAGAGTACTATATAAGTATTATATCACTATCACAAAGCGTTAAATTATTTATTAAAGGGAAGCTATCATACGAATTGGGTGGAATTCATGGCATAGCTTGCTAAACTACCTAATCAGCAAATTTATTCTAGTACATACACACACACACATACACACACAGACTCACACACAGACACACAGCACAATAACATCCAATGATTACAATTTACACATTTACAGGTTTTATATTGGTAGGATGTTGATGGTTTTCAGCTGTCCTGAAATTTGTTAAGAATACATCCTTACTATTTTTCTAATTTATCTAAATCTACGCTTATGACAGAAAGCTCAGAAAGAAAAATAACTCATTTGAATACAAACAAGCAGTAAACAAAGAGCAAATGCAAATGAGAAACAATAAAAACAGTGAGAGAACATCTTACTCCAGTCTCTGATACCATAGATTATAATTTCATTATCTAATGGTTTAAACATTTGGAATTAAAGAAACCAGTTCGAATTGTTTTAGGTTCATTGTCCAATTGGTCTCTGCAACTGTATTTGTGCAGCAGTCCCTCTTCCTCAGGGCTCCATTCTTAGCCCAAAGCTTTTCACTATTTATATTCTCCCACTTGGGGCTATATTTTAGAAATAGGGTATAGCTCTTCTTTGTGTTACTCTACATGGATAAAACACAATTTTACACATCTTTACATTTACAGTCTTTTACTGTAAATTGCCTAGAATCGAATGAGGAGAAAACTGAAGGATTTAGTCTGGAGGCCTTCAAACTAACCTTTAAAAACACTTCTGAAATGTACAGTTAGAAAGGTTAGACCAATTATGTGCTCAGAGCAGGTTTTTATCACTTGAGGCTTTTATCCTGGATGAATACATTTTTATAGATGCATGTACAGTAGTTGGTCTAAAATGTGACTGTACATCTTTAAACAGACAAGTGTAAGCACGACCATATTTCCCATATTCTTGCCTCCCTTCACTGTCTGTTTCAGCTTGATATGTCTCTGATTTACTCTCATGTTCCTCTAATGTTTTTAAATCTCATTAAAAACCGATTATATTATTTAGCTTTTCAAAAATCTTTAATTTTCCTGCCGTATTTTTGTTTAATGTTTCATGTATTTGGTTGTTTTATTAGATTTGTCAGTATATAAATTGTTTTATGTTTTTAATTGAACTTACATTTGCTGTTGTTAAAGCAGGCAATTCTCAAGGCCTACAAACTTACAGAGCTCTGTATGACAGTGTGTGTATACAGATCACAATTAATAGATTTCAAATTGCATGGGTTTCATCACAGTAAAGGTTTATTTTATTACATACCAGAAAAAATATATATATATATATATGTTTCTATAATACATATAATTCCTCGTATAAATACATTGCTACTTTCTTGCTGCTGTATTTCAGGCAAGTGCTGTATTTATCAGTCAACAAAAGTATGAAAATGTACAAAAACTCCACAAAGAACCAGCTAAAGTATTCCAAATTCATTTACTATATTGATTGAATGTAGAGGATGATTCAAAATCTAGTCTGATTATTAATATCTAGGCATATCATAGGTTAGAAATCCATTTAGTAATAAAAGAAAAACAAGCAAGTACACATACAGGTAACACCTCCTATTCCACCACCCCAAATTAATTGCTTTTGCAATTTGACCACTACTCTAAAGACATGACCCTCCCAGTATCCTGGTCAACTGACGTTGACATGGTTTGAACCTGAAATGGAGGTACATTTCAGTGCAGAATAAAAAATGTCACATTTCGTTTCTGTTCCCATTTTGCTGCGTCTTACTCCCGGAGCCATAATAACCTCTGTAATGGGGAAGTGAGCCTGCAGCGCAGCAGCCGTGGCTGCAGGCTGGATCCTGACCCCTCGAGGTTAAGAATGTGAACCACAGATCAGGCCTTAGGGCTAGTGGACGCAGGGAGTCCTGCTTTTTGCCCAATCTCGGTGATTAGTCTCCATGTCTGCTTCTTTTTCTTCTCTTCTTCACTTGGCTCTAAAACCCAATGGCAGTGTACATGCAAAATTTAGAAGCTGTAAAAGCTGCTATAAATGTCCCTCATCACTATAGCTTAAGGTAACCGCTGTAGGGATGTCTTCAGGAAAGTTTAAAATGGTTCTTCAAAACAGTTCGGGGAAAAGAACAGACATTTCCTAGAGATGGATAAACCCTAGCATCTATGATCATTCACTGTTAACCATAAGAAGCTGAGTTAGATATGTTTTTAGATGTCATTACACCATTAGTCAAATAGTATGTTGCGTTACATTCACACTAAGTTTGAGTCTGCACTTTTCTGTATTCATTTCAAGGTCAAAATGACAAAAATAATGTGCAAAATGTAAAGGGTGCTTTATCTTTCTGCAACAATGCAGTATACAAGCAACGGCTTTCATCACCTTCAATTTATAATGATAAAATCAATAACTAATCAAATCTTTCTACTTATCTAATATAACATTGAATTGGCACATTGGTCAAAATTATTATTAAAAATAAGTGAATTTATGACATTTATTTAAAATCACTTTTCTTTTTGTCATTATTTGTCAATTATTTCCTTATACATCTAATGTATTCTAAATAGCTTATCTAAAATTATATTGTTATGGTGCATTTCCACTATGCTCCACTTTTCACAGTACATACCAATATTGCATTGTCACTTTTCAGTGCATTTTTGACCGGCAACCTATTTTCATTGGTCTGTGTACATATCAAGATTCAAGATTCAAGATTCAAGAGGGTTTTTTTTGTTAATACAGCAGTATACACAGTACACAGTGTATTGAAATGCCATTTCACACAGCCCCCAACCACCCCCCACCCCACCCTGGTGCATTTGTAAAGAAAAAGAAAAATCTAACAATATGTACAAATGTACAAAGAGATACGGATACTTAAATACTCAAAAAATACTCAAAAATAACTATTCATATATTTTAAAAAGAGAAGGAGATATAAAGAAATCTATATATGTACACGTACACTATATACCATAGTAAACAGTAGCATTTTAGTTCAGCTGCAGATGGGACAAATGAAAGTTTTGGCTTTTGAATAAATTTCAGTCAACTTTGATTTGCCGCTATAATTTACTAATAAAGTCCTCATAACAACAAAAAAAAGCAAGAGACAAAGAAGATAATGTGTATCCTATTGTAATATTTTGGGCAGATCATTCAACAGGAAAATAGACACTTCTTGAGTTTTATGTACAGGATGTACAGGATGGGCCATTTATATGGATACACCTTAATAAAATGGGAATGGTTAGTGATATTAACTTCCTAACTTCATGTTTGTGGCACATTAGTTTATGTGAAGGGAAAAACCTTTCAAGATAGGTGGCGACCATAGTGACCATTTTGACGTCGGCCATCTTGGATCCAACTTTTGTTTTTTCAATAGGAAGAGGGTCATGTGACACAACAAACTTATTGGGAATTTCACAAGAAAAACAATATGTGCTTCGTAACTTTATTTTTTCATGAGTTATTTACTAGTTTCTGACCACTTATAAAATGTGTTCAATGTAGTTCAAAAATAATTTAAATTAAGTGAAAAAACTATTAATTTAAAATAATGAAATTATGTCAGCTATGCTATATTTCATACTGGAGTTTTAGCCTATGGATGAATACAGGAATGAATCAATGTGTCAGGAGCATGTACGTGTAAATATCCCTGTCCTTAAAATTCCTACTTTCCCCTCACTAGTCATTTAAATGCAGTTTCCCCCATAGCTCAGCTTTAGTTCTGGGCCACCAGTGAAAAATAATTCACATTATAACACAAAATGCCTTGTAGCTGGTAACAATTTATAATAAAACATTAACATTTGTTTATTACTCAGCTTAAATGGGCCTACATTGCATAACATATTTGTAGTAAATCTCATCCTGAGTGTGCTTTGCTAGAAGACTGATTTCCTCTTTCATAAATTTCACGCTGTGAAGAACCAGAGACCTGCACTTCCACCAGAATGGCATCAGTGCAAACAAGCATTATAGATGAGCATGTTCTAAATGCTTAGACCACAAAAGCTCGCACTTCATTTATCACCTCAAGGAGTAAAAGAATAACTGTCACTGTTACCTCAGTGGAGGCCGTCATGGTGGTGCCCACCCACCCCCACCCTCTGAGCCAAGAATGCATTATTTAAAGGTGGCAAATCAAATGAAAATGCGCTTCTTCAGAGTGGAGTCTTCCAAACCATGAGAGGAGAGGTCCAAACCATGCGGCCCATAACACCCTCCTGAGATTTATATGAGGAAAGGTCAGAGGTCAGGCAGCTATTAATCATGGCTGAAGAAAGGGATTAAATAGCTGGGTCTCGCGGGCAGATGAGAGAGTGGCCAATTGAGGCATTTAAAAAGAGTGTGTTGTGTCTGTCTTAGATTACAGAGCTCAGGCCGCAGGCTAAACATCCATCTGAGCCGTGGAGAAGTCCCACTCTGTAATCAGCAGGGTAGAGCACCTCTGGGTCGGTCACTCATATATCAGAATTGCTCGTTTGCTCTGCTGCCATACAGCAGAAAGGCCTTCTCCACTCTAAACAAGAACCGAATGTTCGCAGTGATGACCTGAAAGAATAACAAACTGCAATAGCTCTGCTAAGGCCTCATAGATGGAACAATTTAATAAGTATTTATTGTAGCCAAATATACACTCTCACCTACTCTCTCCCTTCCCTGTCTCTCTCTAAAAAAATGACATTAAACCAAATATTTGCCGCCTACATCCAGTTTTATAACCAAATCACTACGAGCGCATTAGAAATAATTAAGGGTGTTCACACAATTACATGTTTTCTTTTATAATGAACACATTCTCTGCAGGGAACACACTTAAACCTGGCATTTGTCTGTCATTATTTTAGCACAATAGATATGTATTTCTTTCATCATAACAGAGGCTAACAAACAGCACAACTGTCTGGGAGATTTACACCTCAGACACAAGACTGTCCAAAAGTCCACAACTGGTTTTACTCTGGTTGGGTTGGACATCTTCCATCACTCAAAGTGTGATCATAGACAGCACAGGTGTCTGGTAGCTGACATGACATAATGGTGATTAGTGTTCTCATCCAAGCACTTTACACTCTCCAATGACTAAAATTTCAATCCAAGCTGTTCAAGTTTAAAAGATTGCTTGGCTTCACATCTTAGAGGAAGCAAATACTTGCTTTTGTCCTCCCAGAGTTGGTGGTATGGCATTATAAGGGGAGTCTTAGCTAGTGGATGGAAATGAACTAAATTGGGCAAAAGACAACAATAAAATGTCATTTTCGCATTTTCATTTTGACTGTTTTGCATTTAACCTGCTTACTATTGTGTAGGTCCCCTTTATGCTACAAAAACAACCCTGTGGTGCACTATGTGTTCTGTCTCCATTTGATTAGAGCCAGCATGAACATTTTAAACCTCAGTAGATCTTCTTTGTGATTGGACCAAACAGGCTGTGCTTCACTTCCAAAGTGAATCAGTGAGCTTTGGGTGTCCATGGTGGTAGCCTTGGGTGTAGCTTCATTCCTTGGGTCTCTTTTGGTAGGTACTTACTACTTCAGCCCTGGAAAACTTCACAAGACCTGCTGTTCTGGAGATACTCTTGCCATCACAGTAAGGTTCTGGTCAAAGTAGCTCAGATCCTTATGCTTGTCGTACTAAAGAACCAGTTACAACCTCATGTTGTCGTTTGACATAATAGGTTAGAGCTGTATGTGTTCTTTCATTTATTAATACCTTGTGTAATTTGTGTCTAGTGTGTGCATTGAGGGCGCACTATCCCTCCAGCTCCCCACAGTTACCAGGAGGGTTGTAGAACCAGACCACATCTCATTAGACACATGGTTTCAAGTTGATTCCCTCACGGCTACAGGTGTGAGGTCTAAAAATGCTGAAACCAGGCCTGTTGCACCAACAATGACAGATTTGCCACCATGCTAATGTTAGCATGGCAAATCAGCTGTCCAGATAGTACATTTCATATACTAGCATAATTAACATAGTCAAGCCCATAGTCTGAGATACACCATACACTGAGATTCAGCACACTAAGACATAAAGTGGGAGATATAACTGCATCATTATTATTATTACATATTATTGCATTCGGTGGTGCAGTGTTAGCACTGTGGCTTTACAACAAGTTCAGCTGGAATCATCTCCACACAACCTAAAATGGACAGATGGATGGAAGAAAAGATTGCATCTATGCATCACTACACTTGTTTAGAAAGAGAACAACCCCAAAGAAGATACTGAGAGGAAATGTTCTGACTCACTGTGATGAAAATGCAACGTTACCACAGTGCAATTTACAGCCTTTTTTTTAAAAAAAACATTTAAACATGATATGGCACAACCATCTGAGCATTGAGAGATTGCAAGTTTGGTGTAGTAATGTCTCAGCCATTTATAACAGTGAGTCATGTGGGTGCCTCTTAGCTCATGTAACAAACTGGCAATTAGTGTTCTCCTCCAAGCGTGTGGAACTGCCTAACGACATTGCACGAGTCATGTGACTCTATAGGAGCCTCCATCCTCCCATTGCCGGTGGTGTCTTATGATCGATGTAGTTCTAGCAAGTGGGTGGAACTGGCCTTGACTAAACTGTGGTTAAAAAAAGCTGTATATTAAAGCTGGTCCAACTTCAGCAACAGCAGAGAATGAATAGGTCAGAAATAGGCACAGTCAAACCTCATTAACTCACCCCCCATTATCTCGCCAAGCCCTCTCGCCATGAAAACCTGCAGGATGGATTTCCTTCCATGTATTTACCCCCATTACGATACCTCACCTCTCGCCAAATTTAGAGCCCAGACTAATAGGGGCGAGCTAACGAGGTTTGGCTGTCGATCTCCATCAGATGTTGCACAAGCTTATATGCCACCAGTACACAACACAAGGACTAAACCCTAGCACACTGATACAGCGTGATCTCACATTGCACAAATTGTGTAGATCCAGCTGCACTGGAGGCTCAGAGATTGCTAGAAAATGCTGGAAAGATCTGATTAAAGAGTTTTGAGCTTTCATGGAACTGTCCTGTAGATGTGCTATTGCTTTTGGGGTACACCAGACAGGATGAATGGCTGCAAGTGAAAACTTCATTCTACCTGTTCATATCATCCTTTATCATTCACACCCACACACACTCTCTCGCCTTGAATTGGAGCCCAGTCACGGCTGCTTTAGGTTTATTGCAGAGTGTCGACAAACGTCTTTGATCTCTAATGCGCAGTGTGCTGCATTAATTATGAATCCTCCCGCCGGCCGAATCGCAGTGAGCACCTTCAAACACTCAACGAGCTGTGCTGTGTTTTCACAGGCCGGTGGGGTGGCTCCAGGACTTTCTGCATGCATATACGTTCATCTGCACGTACACATTCTAAGAGCCAGCCAAGGAAACTTCTAAACCCTGTCACCGGATCAGACCAACAACTCACACGGCCTGCTATTAGGAGTAATACGTTGTGTGTATACATGGGAGGATGCATCCTCTGCATTTACAGCACTATAAGTTGTATACAGTACAGTATCACATGGACACTTGCCTGTTGAGCTCCTGTGACTTAGAGATAAGTGTTGTCATGGCCACACTGAGATGACAGTGGTATAATGATGGAGAAATGACCCAGTTCTCAGCGCAGGGTGTTATGTAAATGCAGCAGGCTGCTGCTGTATATAACTAGCTTCAGGGCCTGTTATAGAACATCCAAGTTTGATGCAATGGATCCACTGACTCCCCCTCCCCTTTACAGAATTGACTTGGTACACAGCTGTAAGCACCAGTGGTGATGGGAGGTGGACTATTCATGGTAGATTTGTGTCAAATAATGACACAGTGCCTCATTCATATGAGAAAACTGATGCTTTTAGTTTGCCTTTTATGGTATGTGGAAATAAAATGATGCTTTCTGTCTGTGTCTGGGGGTGGGCTAGATATTTTCTTTAATCGTGTAAACACAATTGAGTAATGGCAGCTTATCCCGTATGTTTTCAAAGGGAGTTGAGGTCTGGGGGCTTGGTAGGAGGAGCTTGATTTTGTGTCTATTCAGCCATTTTTGTGTGAATTTTCCATATGTTTGGGTCATTATCCTGCTGGATATCCCAATGAAATCACATCTTCAGCTTACTGGCATACACCAACCACCAATTTTTGATTTAAAATGTTTTTACAAGGAGTCCATGAAGCCATGCACCATAATAAGATTCGAAGGGCTTTTGGAAGAGAAACAGCCCAATTGCATCACAGATCTTTCACCATACTTTACAGTGGGCATGAGGTTTTTTTCCGCATACTCATCCTTATGTTTGTTGCAGAAAAGCACAATTTCAGTTACCTCTGAACTACATACATGGTCCCATGATTCAGGGCAAAGTGTGAAGCTCTAGGTAGCTGATAGAGCAGTAGATCATAAACCATAATGGATTACATAAAATAAAACCAGAGCTTCTACAACGAACTTCTTCTGCACAATGCATAAAACATACACAAATGGTGCATGATTTCAGTAAAAAAAGACCTGCAATAACATAAGAGCAGCTGGCTCTAAGAATGTTCTTCAAGACTGTGTTCATGTTTAGGGGTGGACAGCATGTCATATCTTAATTTCATAATGATAAATGGCATTATTATCTTTTAAATGAAAACAAATCTTTCATGTCCATTTTTATTGTTTTCTAGTTTAACTGTATAACTCCTCTCCATTCTGTTTGAGGGATATTTACCAACAGGTAGTAATGTTTAAAAACTTTATACATGCACAACAACATTTCATTCATTCTTTTTTATTATGGTAGTATCCATAATTTATTCTCTGTATTAATCTACCTCAGCTACTGTCAGCATCAACATGAGTATTATTTTCATTAACACTGTGTCACTTTCTATTTTACTGTTTTTATACTTTACATTACTTTACATTTTCAGAAATCAGAACCAAAACAACTTTATTGGTCACAGAGGAAATTGCCTAAATATTTACATTTAAATATTTATTCTTGTTATTTTCCATATCTTGTTCACTTGTTTTAATATTCTTATCTTCTATTTTTTATCTTTGGATAACTGCACTATATCATGTTGGTTTAAATTTAGTGTTTCTGCTTTGTTTTCCAATTCTGTTTCTTATCTCATTTTATCTTGTCTTGTTTTATTTTGTCTTATCTTATCTCATATTTTAGTTTATCTTATCTTATTTTATCTTATCTTATATAAGCTTAGTTTAGCTTGGCTTAGCTAACTTTATCTTAGCTTTGCCTAGCTTAGCTTACCTTAGATTATCTTAGCTTAGTTTATCTTATTTTATCTTATCTTATCTAAGCTTAGTTTAGCTTAGCTTAGCTAACCTTATCTTGGCTTAGCCTAGCTTGGCATAGCTTAGAATACTCCTTATTCTTTACATTGTGTTAAAATTTCATCCTGAATAGACTGAAGTGCTTTAAACGTTTTAAAACATTTTTTTAAAAAGTCATCCTCTAAATTTCCTGTTTTTGATAAACAATGTTTATCAAATGAAAGGGACATATAGAGTATAGCTTGGGCATCAGTAGTGCACCTGGTAGACTACAGGATACAATCAACAAACAAATTGTAACTGCATAGTTCAATACACACAACCCTGATCCAGTTTGTCATTATCAAATTCTTTTACCTTTGGTTTCTTCTTAAATATTTTATATTTAAAAATATTTTTATATAAATAAGAAATAATAGTATGTTTTATAGTACATTCATTTTGTTGCATTCTGTTCAGTTGTTTATAGATTTCACTGTGATATGTTTCATGCACCATAATTTTTTCACATTTTTGTTTGTCACATGAATGTGACATGAACGTTTCATCTAGTAAACAGATGTCAACTGTCAGAAGATTAGTTTGACTGTTTCCCATGGCGAGGAACAGCACCGTCAAAGTTATGTCCACAACTTATTGCATCGCAGCTGCCTTTTTATTAAGGCGACTGATGAATGGAGCAGACGTGTGCCCAAAAACAGCCCTCACCTCCACTGCTGTCATTTTAATATTTCATCATGTGTGTTATGTATGGTGATGGATCTGAAAATTAATGATGTGTATAAGTATATTCGAGTCAAATATATATTCAGTTCTCACAAAACAACCGACTTTCATTTAGTTTTTCGTTTTTGTGTCTTCGGTGATGCACATCATCATCATCACCATCATCATCATCATCTCAACACTGTCAACCTCAAATAGAGTTGGAACAATTTCATTTGATCAATTGCTCTATTATTCCATGATCAGCCATAACAATAACACCACCTGTGGGTCTATGCGGAGCACTTCGTGTTCTAACCCCTGTCTAGAGTAAGTGTTCAATCATGAGCTTATTTGCTGGTTTTTTGCTTTTCTAGTCGCGGACTAGTGTTATCTCTAATGTCCACCCACATCCGATGACATCACAGGTTCCTGGCCCCAGAACCAGGAAAAAGTTGGTGCCGGTTCTGAGTCGAAATTGCAGAACCGCTCCCAGTTTTTTTTGTAGTGAAACAGCACGGCACTGGTTCCAAAATTTCAAACCGGCCTGGGACGGCACCGGCACCAATGCAGTTTGACCCTCAGATCTTCACGCTCCTTCCAAGCCATCAAATTTAAGAACTGACTGTTAAATTGCTGCCGACCTTGTTAAAATGAGAAAATCAATGTCAGTGGATGAAATGTTGGCTGCTGGGTGTGGAACAGACAATCTTTCTCATCCAGCAGCTCCACAAAGGTCCACAACCTTCACCCAACGCTGATAGACCAGAGAGGGAGGGGTTAACAACACTCCCCACCCGCCCCTCGCACCCCACCCGCCCTCCTCGCCGGGTCCTCCTGCAGCCGAGCCGCCAGACTGAGCGCAGCAGCGAGAGAGAGAGGGAGCGCGCGCGAGAGAGACATAGACAGAGCGAGCGCGAGAGAGAGAGAGAAAGAGAGAGGGGTTGAAGAACGTGCAGCAGGACTCAGGTGTTGTTGAAGTACAGGAAGCAGCAGCGGCTGCTCCGCGTTTCTTCCCCGAAGAGAAGCTGAGCGGCGGCGGCACCGCGGTGAGGAGCAGCGGGTATGAGCTAACTAACTCCCCCGAGCCGCAATGGAGACCAAACCGTTCCTGTCACTGGGTAAGTTTCTGTAACACTCGCCTGGACTCTGCTTCCCTTTCACAGTGCGCTCCGTGGTCACGCGGCCGGCGCGCGCGGGCTTTAAATAAATAACATTTGGCAACAGAAGAATTCTGCACGTTGTGTTGTGTATCGCGGTGTTTTGGTTTGTTTGGTTTGTTTGTTCGTTTGTTTATTTGGAGCTCAGCAAAGTTGCAGCTCGCGCGCTCTCGGTGGCACGCGACTGTCATTCACTTGTGAAAGGAGACGAGCAATAAAAAACCGGGGGGTAATTAATAAAGCCCGCGGGCACAGACGCGTTTTATTTTGCATTATACTCCTACTTCTGTAAACACACCGGCTGTGTGTGTGTGTGTCTCACATTTCCCCTGTTTCTGTGCTGAGCTCTAGTTCTCTGCCACTGAGCAGAGCTGGGAGGACGTCCCATTAGGAACGAGCAAAGTTTTCAGTACGTCCATCACTGGTGCCCACGACAAAGCCCAGTGTCTGATCTTCTTGATCAGTCGCTCACAGTGACAGCAGTAGTTAATAATGCTGCAACAGGCTTCCACGCTGCATAGCTGGACCTACTATACTGTCCTATACTCCCCTCCTCAGTGACTGATCATTGTTCTTGCCCGGTGTGTATCAGAGTTGGAATCCTTGTCGTCCTGGAGGTCAGTGTCCTACGCAGTTTGATTATTTCCCTGCTCAGACTCACCTGGTTCAACTCACCTGTTAATTTTCAGACTGAGTGAGTGTGTTTGAGGAGGGAAACTACCAAACTGTGCTGGAGACCGGCCTCCAGGACCTGAGTTTAACACCCCTGCTCCACACAGATCTCTTTTTTTCAAACTCCCCCACCCAAACCCCCCAGCAGCTACCCTCAGGGGTTCTGATTTCCAGGTTCTGATGATGTGCACCCAGCACAAATGGGTGATGGGCAATGCTAAATGAATGGGATGCATCCACACGGTGTGTTCGCTGGAGAGATGGCACCCTGTGGGGGACCTTTGGGGTGGAGTATGTGATCCCCAACATGACCTGAGCTCACGAACGCTCTTGTTCCTGTGAACTCTCACGTTCAAATATCTAGTGTGAAGCTCATGTGAAGTTGGTATTGCAGTTACAGGAAGCTAGATGCTGGATGAGTAGTTGTCCGTAAACTTTTAGACATGTTGGGTTGTAGTCTGAGCATGTTTGTTTACATGAAACATGATCGTATTTCGGTGGATTAGCATGTGTGAAACTACATGAAGGAATATTGATTCATAATTCCAGCTCTGCTTGCCCAAAGTCGGGCCTGGAGAGCCAGCGCCCACCACAATTTGGTAGTTCCCCTCCTCTAACACACTCACCAACAGTCGCGTTGGGTCAGGGCCCGAACTGCTGGACCCCTTGTCTTGCAGGGATGGAAGTAAGTCAGTGGTACTATTAATTGGATAACAGGTTGGGATGTAAACCAGAAGTTTTCTAGATTCTACATCAATTATTTTAGCCAATAATATTCTATAACTTAAAATTAGTGGCGGTGCAATTCGATACTGTGGTCAGCATGGGATATGAAATTTTATACAATTTGCTATATAGTGATTTTATGAAAAATAAATTGTGGAATCAACACACATCAGATTGATAATGCATCAATACAGGTCGATTAATTGTTACACCCCTAATAATGGGACAGTGAGGCTTCCTGTGAAAGCAACAACGTGCACCATTGACTGTTTACCCTTTATCCACGCCCCTTTTGTTGGACCATCCAATCACAGGCCTCGTGCCCGTACTCCACTATATCGCACATTCAGATGCCGACTTTAGTCAGACTACTCGAAAGGAAAGGATGGCAGCTATAGAGCACTGAGCCCAATAATGAGTGTAACCCAATACATATGCAGATCCCCAGATGAGCTCATGATCTGCGGGTCATATACAGTTTAATTCGGGCTTCTTGCTCCGGTGTGGTTTATGTGGGTGCCGTGTCTGCACCACATGCTTCAGGCCTGTAGAGAAGCCCAAGGCTGTAGCGTTATTGTGTCTGCAGCTCTTTGATGAAGGGGTCGTGTTACACTTTGACACTCATCATCACCCTGTCTCTTCGCCGAAGACGAGGCGAGGCACCAGACACGCACATCTCTCTTCCCTTAAATTCACACTTTCTGCAACTTTTTTTTCGCAGCAGTGCCTCATTCTGGCACAACTGTACGCTGCACAACATGGGCGAAACAAATGTTGCCAAACCATTGGTACATGTGAAAACAATTTTGTGAACCTGCGGAGATGCGGTCAACGTTATTTTTCATTCGCTGGATCACAAATGCATTCGCTCATCAGATCCACCACAGAAAGTCATCAAGGAATTAGTTTTGCAGGCAGAAAGGAGCCATTGTTCATCTAGACTGGAAATAAATTGAATTTCTGTAACTTACACTGTAATAAACCATGAGTTTATATAATTACATTTAAATAGTAGAACTCTATAGTTACCTGGGGTTAACTATATGTTGATGCCTTTCTACAGCCATTTAGCATGGCACAGCTGATTTAACACACAAACCTGGAGTGTGCTCAGAGCTGGAATATATCAGATGTTCTGAATGTACACTGTTCAGTATGTTTGCTCTCTGCTGAGAACAAGAATGAAGTTGTATTTTCTGAAACAGTGAAGCTACTTTAATATATGTACTTTATTATATTACTTTAATATATGATCATTTAATATTAGTCTAACATTAATATCATGTAATTCTGGAAGGTTCCAGTTCAGTTTAATTGATATCGTCCAATGAAATGTGTTGGACGAGCAGAACCAGTAAACTCAGCAATAAGAGCATATATATATATGTGTGTGTGTGTGTGTGTGTGTGTGTGTGTGTGTGTGTGTGTGTGTGTGTGTGTGTGTGTGTGT
>JBBIGC010000024.1:15002489-15014582 GCA_037576955.1 Lepidarchus adonis
ACACACACACACACACACACACACACACACACACACACACACACACACACACACACACACACACACACTTGAAAATGGCTGATTATACTGCAATCCCCACTTCCAAATTTACACATGAGCATACATGTGTGCACACAAACACACACAATTGTTTTTCAGGCATAATAAACAGTAGGGGCAGTTAAGAGATGAATACTCAGTGTGGCCATTTTAATAAATGTCCCAAAACATTGTCATCAATGGTGTCTGCATGTCACTCATTTGGCTCAGCATTTCGTCCCCAGTACAAAGGAGAACGAGCGTGCAGGATGTTTACTCCCTCCACCCACCATTCAAGCATACACCGTACATCATACCCTGCCAAACACTTCTCCTCACACTCCAAATTGCCAGAAAAATCGCAGCTTTGCTGCCCTGTACCACTTTTATTTTAGGCTCTGCATTAATGTGGCCGCTTGGAAGTTCTTTTGGAAGTTGTTCCGTGCCCTCCACTCCCCCCATTCCATCCCCATTCCTTACCTATGAATAAACCTGAGCATTTCAGAGAAATGCTAATGATTTCTGTTTCATCGCCGCCTGGGCCCACCATCTGTAGGCTTCAAAACATGCCAGCCATCACCGCACAGCTTTGTGAATAATAGATTGTGTGTCGCTTCTAAAAGTGTAGCAGTGCAGGGTTTTTTCACATCAGCGGATTTTGAACCTGTCTCTGCCCAAGCGGCCATCAAGGGTTTATTGGAGCTCTTCTCACTGTCAGGGTAAATGTAGTGACCACCTTTTTACACAAACAAGAAATAACAGTTAATTAACAGCTTTTCAGACACACAGCTTACTGACCTTAACGTGTGTGTATGCAGAGTTGTTGATAGTGGACCATGAAGTGGACAAACTCTTGCTCAGATGTTCTGTAAGTGTGCATCACTTCTGCAGATATTAATCTAATAGTACATTATCACTCCTGGACAGCTCTTCCCAATCATACGCTCACATCAGAATGATGGACATTCAGAGAACATCATGGTTATTTTAGTGTGCAGGCATCTACACTATTTAATCTTACTATTTGTTTACTTAATTGTAATAATAATAATAATACATTTTATTTCATGGCGCCTTTCAATTAACTTAATTGTTTTAGTATCTTTTCATTTTACCCGTTTTTGTGACCTGTTGGGACGTGTTGTCCAAAGCAAAAACCTCTGGTGTTTCATGTTTTCTTCATTTTCTAAAGTATACAACACTTTCAGCTTTGCACAGGCTATACGTCTTGCTTTTAATTAAATTCACAGAACAAATATAAATTGTATAAAAGAAAAACTATGTCTAATAGAAGTTTTATGTAGAGGATGTGCACTTATTCTCACATCAAAATCAAGAAAACATTTACTTAGACCCAGGGAGCCCAAAGTTGCACATCTTACAACTAATTTCACTGCTAATTTATATTTAAATGTGCAGATTATTTAATTTATCATGGACATTACAGGATTTCAGTAGCTTGTTTCATGCTCTGTTCTGTATTTTGTTTAGTATGATTTATTCCTGAATTGTGAAACCATAGGTCATTTTATGTTGCATTCCTGATTCAGGGAAAAAAGCTGAAAATAAGCACATTTGGCTAAACTAGTTTTAAGTTGCAAGTTTTAAGTTGTTCACTTACGGTTCACTCTGCATCTAAGATGTTGGCATACAGTGCAGATGTAAAGGTATTGGTGATGGTTTATCTGATATTACATAACTTGTGTTGGTCACCCTCCAGTCATTCAACAGTTTCTGGCCACAGGACCCTGTTGGCTGGATATTTTTGGCTGGTGGGAAACAAACACACAAACACAGATTAACAGTCAAGATTTGATGAATGGGGTAAAAGGGCTTAAAAATGATGGGAACTCAACAAGCTGAAGGCTGTAATTGTAATCTATTGGGGTCTAAGTGATTTGTGGGTGTATGTCCTCAGTGGAATTTTAACATACTGTCCATTTTAAAACACACATACATTTGAATATTTATATATTAGCAAAGTAAATCCATAGTCTTCAATACAGTGCATTTTTATTGCCTTTTGTGGCGATTCAGACACAGGCCAATCTGTGGTGTGTGACTATTCTCCTGTGGTGTCACTCCTTCTCTGTAGAGAATATAAAGGATTGGTGAAGGTGAGCAGCTGCTAATGGACCCTCAGGTGGATGGAGCTATGGCATCAGGCATCTGTCCCATTCATAATGTAGGAGGCTCACACAGAAATCAGACATAGCTTAGGAGACACTTAAAGCAAACTACAGTGGCAGCTTCAAGAAAATGCATTCACCATGCAGACTTGGGCTCACACTGGCATTTGGACATTAGCAATGGTGTTATTTCTTTTGTTCTTTAAAGAATAGTTTAAATAAATAGATATACAAAAATATATTCTTATTATATTTATACCTAATTCTTCATAAAGTAACACTCCACACAGAAAGACTGTGAGGCAACAGATGTGTCCCAAATGAGTCTGGCGATTTTCAGAAAAAAATCTTCCACTTGGAAGTTTGTAGGTTCATGGTATTTGTGTCTGTCATCCTAACAGCATTTTCAAATAATTGAATAAGTTAAATTATTGCATATATTTGCAACAATGCTGTTTTATACAGTACTGTACAGTCTCTCTACTGACTTCCTTTTGTTTCACAGAAAATCTTACTGAAATACAAATCCAATCCAATCTAACTTTATTTGTAAAGCACTTTAAAATAATCAGATTGGACCAAAGTGCTGTGCAGAAAAATAAAAAGACACAAGTTGAAAAAAACAGTTTATATGGCATAAAAATAGAATAAAATAAATATAAATAAATAAAAGTAAAATAAAATACAGTTCCAAAGTAAAAGAAATACAAAAAAAAACCCTGATGATGAGCGTTCTAGCTCTAGAAGGTTCAGGTCCTGTCTCCCATGACCGAAAGAGGCCCTCGAGTACATAGAGAGCTATCAAAGTCATTTTTTTATTCTGATGCATGGCTTGAAGGAATGCAAGTGAGGCTGTTTTGTTCTCAGCCAATGATGGGACCAGTAAGGCCGTGTTGTTGTTAAAGTTGTTGGTTCATGGCGCTCGTCTTATCAACCTGCGAGCTGAGTCTGGGAACGAGTTAGAGGATCCTGTTAATGAAGCTACACAGTTCCTTTTCAAGTGCACACATTAGTCATGCAGGCAGCTTGTTGGCAGGCCGGGCTGCAGTATGTGTGTCTGTGCTGCATGTGTGTGGTCTCTGGGTGACAGAAAGACATGCAGAAAGAGGGAGTACTGCACCTCCCTTCACATAATCATGTTTTTTTCAATGATTTTGACATATCTGCTTAGAGACTGTGAGTGCTGCTGGCACGACTGGAGCTGGAACCAAATTCATATCTGCTGTGCTATGTTATTGTGTCAGAAGCACAGCGTCGTTCAAACGGTACATGAACAGTACCACAATGATGTACTGTGTTAATAGCTTTTGGAATGGAAGAAAAAAAAACTCAAAACTATTCTGTCCCAGAATTCCTTGCGATACAGAGGTTGCGTTTTTTTTTATAAGAATAATTATTAAGGCCACCCCTAAAGAGGAGTTACAAACATTAACACAACGTTCAGTCTCTCGGTGGTTGTTCCAACACATTCAGAATCATTACCACATTTGGTGTTAGTGTTGCTGTTTACAATTTTAAAGGCTGATTATTGTAGTTTTGTGTCTCTCCGTAACATAGCACTGTGTTAACATCCTTTCTCATAGTAATTTCAGTTAATTTCTAATGAAATACAAAATTCTCTAACTTATGAAATCAATAATTTGCTCTAAATTCAATATAAATCTCCTTTTTAAGATTCATTTATTTATCAAACAATTCTTTCAAGTCATATCTAGAATGTTTTATCATATGTAAACATATAGCTGATGGCCTATGAATCAGGACCTTGCTCTCGTGATCAGAGGGTTGCAGGTCCTGGCCCGGGTACCCCTTGGGCAAGGTACTGTCCTGGCAACACTGCTCCCTTGCCACTATTGATAGCCGCCCTCTGCTCTATGTGTGAATGGGTTAAATGCAGAGATAATATTTCATTGTGGTGCACTTTATATGATGGGGAGTGATAATATTTTTGCTGAACATATGAAATCAGAAAAGTGTGGACGAGTGCGTGGCTCCAGTGTGCAGTTTAAAGGTAAGGAAAGAAAGAAGAGAGAAAATAATGTATTAATAGAAAATGTGTTAAAAGTGGAAGATGGACTGAAAGAACGTGAACATGTATCCTGAGCTCATCACATAATTGGAAAAGGATGTTGGATCTCGACCCAGTCTGACGTCAGGGGTCTGGTCTTGTCCGGTCCAGACAAATACTTCAAGCTGTAGTGTGTAGTATTTAGTTTTTGATGTCAGACACCATACAGGAGCCGTCTTGGATCCACACCCATCCACTGCTCCCACACACTACAGCCTGCCAGATGAAGTGCATGATTTACACTCGATAACACTGTGAGTGGAGACACGACGTGTAGAAAGTGACAGAAAGTAGTAGAGCCCGTGCTGTGTTTTTCCTTTTCAGGGCTTGGGTGGGCCCTGGTGTTCTGGCAGAGCCTGTAATCCTGCTTAATTTGCCATGTTGCTGCTGTCGAGCGCGTTTCTGTGTACCTGTGTGGCAGAGCTGATCGGAGGCAGATGACAGGCTGTGCCGTGAGCACTGAGCTGCACTGTGGTGCGTCTTTATTTTTTCTGCCCCCCTTTTCTCAGTCCATTCGTGCTCACGCTGGCAAGACTAGAAGAGCTGGAGGACTGCCATTTCTTTTCCTGATGCTGCCAGGGTTGTGCTTTTCCTTTTTTTTACCTTCTCTTATCTCATCTAGGAAGCCTGTTTATCCTGGGCGTGCTGCAGGTAGTACAAGCCCCTGATGAGGCTTCCAGTCTTTTTCTTAGACAACTTGTAAAACATGCTTCTGTTTCCAGTCAGACAGGTCAGGAGGACGACGGCAGTGCGACGGGGAGGGTTAGCCAGGGGGGAGATGGGGGAGTAGAGCGTGAGAAAATGTTACAGAGGGAATTAACTCGTTTGTATTGCAGCAATGTCAGGGAATAAATCACAAGAGCGAACAATAATCCAATTAAGCCAATAATCACTACTAGTTGGTAGCAGAACTGTAAAAGTGATGGCTCCACCAAAAAATTAATTTTTATTTTTATTTTCACTAAACAATTTTTTTTAATGTAAAAGATATTTCTTTAGCTTTACACTAGGGGTCTAAATCACTAAATACATTTTTTTATCATTTTCAGCACCTTAACATTTGCAACAATTTGATACTGGGGTCTGCTGCCAGTCTAAAATCTGATAAAATTTCACACAATTTGCTACATAAATTACATTGTAATTTTAACTTTGTAGCTAACCTTAAATAGACACCAGTGGCAGCTTTTTGCAACTTAGGATTTAGCAAAGTACAGGGTGAGGCATCTCACACACACACTGCAGGGGGTCCTCGGCTTATTTATTAAATTTGCCTTTCAACACACTTTGAGGAATTGAACCCTGTCATTGATTCCCTGTATTTACATTAACATTTACATTTTATTTGCACAGGACAACGCTGAAGTGAGTGCCAACACATTTCACATTAGTCAGTAAATACAGATGGCATATGCTACAACATGAAGTATAAATGGAACATATTTAACAACTCTATGATAAATATTTAACAACTCTGGTTTGAGGCAGGTGAGATGATTTCAGCTTGCAGTATACTACCTTTTGCCTATAGGCTTTCATTACTTGTGGGCTACATCATTTGAATTAGCTAGCGCGACCAGACATCCTCTTTTACCCGTACATGTCCTCTTTTTCTAAGATATGCATTTAAAGATTTTAAGCCTGAAATATTCGTACATTGGATTCACGTTGTATTTCCCTCGGATGTTTCACAAACAAGTAACTTTGCTCCTCCCCCTAGTCATTTTTCTTTCAGCCTTGCTGCACAAACTAAGCTGGGGCGAATGGGAGAAGGAGCGAAGTGATTGTTTCGGGAAGGGAACGACCGCCATTCCATCTCCACCCAGTAACTGCCAATAGCACGTGAGCTTTCCTGTTCCCTGCAGCCTAAATCAGGGATGTCAAACTCAGCTCCTGGAGGCCGGTATCCAGCACAGTTTGGTAGTTTCCCTCCTCACTTCCTTCCCACTCATTCAGCCTGGCAATTAACAGGTGAGTTGAACCAGGTGTGTCTGAGCTGGAAAATCATCAAACTTCGACACCCCTGGCCTAAACACAAATGTAAATTCATGGACGAACTGAAAAAAAAAATTTCATGATGCACTGGAAGCTGCATGCTTGACATGCAAAGCAGGAACTTTGTTCTGCTCATCAAGTAAATTAACGGAAATTAACTTTCATGTCTACCCGATAAGAATTCGTAGACTGTTGGGAAAGATTAGTCAGCTGAAAGGTATTTCCAGCCGTATCTGTTGGACTCAAAGTCTAGTGAATTCACTGACTTTTATCTGATTTTATTCTGTGGTTTGAAATATTTTTAGATCAGCTAAACGTTTTCAAAAATAATTTTATTTTGCATTATTTATAGCCACTGAAGCTTAGGACTGAATGCCAAAAACTGTTGTTTTTTATTTTGCACTATATTTTAATATTCTTGTTATTGGGGGGTTATTTTTTGTTGTTTTGTATTTTAATACAGGTGTTATAATATACTACCCATGGCTGTTTTTAGTATCCATCTCACAACCTCTCCCCCTGTGTTGGCTGGTAAATGTCCTCTTTTTTATTGACTTATATCTGGTCACTCTAAATTAGCTAATGTAGAAAAGAGTGTGATACACCCTGAATTTCTCTCAGCTCCTCTACTTTGTTCTGCTCTTGTGTTGTGTGTTCTATTTTTGACCAACTGTGTCTCCCTTTGGGAGGGGATAGATACCCTGGGTGGGTAGAGAGTAAACAGTTTGTGGGATGGGGTGGAAAATCTCCCTATGCAGTACACTCTCCATACACACCATTGGAGCTCTGCAATTATAAGCCCAAATACTGACTGACTTCTGCCTCTCAGCACGGTTCTCCACTGACCAGTACCATAAAAAGAAGCTTTTAGTTGCTAGAAGCTGCCCCACATCATTCTTAGGCAAATCTTTGTCTATGTTGTATATCTGGTGTGTTATGTTGTTGTATGGCTACTATCAAGACAACAAGGCATTTGTGGAGCTTCTCCAGGCCTGTGCCATGTTGCTCCTCATGAAGCTGTATTGAAAGAATGTCAGAAGGGCTACACTAAAGACTGTATCAAACTGTATCTAAAGTGTATCAAAACTTTTGACTGTATGAGGCTTCAGATGAGCGCTCACACACAATCACTTATATGTGGTGGGCAAACACACTTCTGCATGAAGAGCAGCTCACTTACTCTGAGTAGAAGCACAGCAGTCCACTGTGAGGGCGCATAAGTACACCCTGCGCACACACACACACACACACACACACACACACACACACACACACACACACACACACACACACACACACACACACAGGTCTGTATCAGCGTCTCTGCTTCTGCCAGATCTGACGCAGCAGTCTGGAGAGCAAGGGGTCCTGTGAGCCAGGACAATCCCTAAACACACACATACACACACCGTCTCCCTGCTGGCAAGGAGAGCCACTCTGACTGACTCTCCATCAGCTGAGCCCTTTGCTCTGCTTCTGCAGCCCTCTGACAGATTGGCATCAGACAGCTCGCCCTGATGAAGGCTGGCATCCCTGGTCCAGAGGGCATCAGACGGCAAGAACGGAGAATGAGCCTTTATTTGTATTTTATGAATTTACAGTGTATGAGTGCAACACTGGAGATTGAAGTAATTGGCACATTGTTGTATGTCAGTTTTTTTGATGGCACATTGAGACCTTTGGAGACCTTATTGCACCCGTTAGACCATTAGGTTTCATTCAGCAACTAATGCACCAGCATGAGTAGAATCATTCATCCACAGTAAGAATATACATACAGGTGATACATTAAAGGAATAGATAAGGGGGAAAAAAATAAGCGTAGATGCTTCCAGACAGGAGTAATGCATGGTACAGTTAAACAGTTAACACCCTCTACACTCTGCAACTGTTCATCAAGATCATAAGAGGAAAAGATCTAAGTGAATGATTGTTTATCGTTTGTAACGGAAGCATTTAACATCTGCATTTATATCTACAATCAAGACGTGACATGCTCCCCGTCTTTCGTATTTTGCCTCGTGCGCTGGTTTTGGTTTTTTGGTTACTGTTTCCACATGTCTCTTGCCTGATCACACCAGGTTCTCCCCATTGTCTTTTGTGTAAAAATGCCCCTGATTCACTATCCTGGTGTTGGCAGTTGATCCTCCTGTGTCTATGTTCATGTATGTGTGGTGATTAAAGCCCATATTTTTTGCTGTTTCACCCTAGGTATGATTCCTACATTAACTGCATGTTGGACTTTTACTAACTTATATTTAGTAAATGTAATATTTTCTAGAATATACCATGCTTTTATGAAACCCTTTATTTCTATAGGCTCTATAGGATTAGACATCACACATTTTATGACTATGAAGCTCATGCATTGTTTGAATATGTAAAGAAAAACTGAAAATCGTCCTTTAAAAAGGACAATTCCATTGAATTTGCAAGAACACTGCCCAGCCTACTCATGGCAATGTTGGGACTTTGCACTTGTGAAAGGAGGGTCACAGGCTCAAGTCCTGCACCATTGAAGTACCTTTGAGCAACGTACCAATACACTGCTTCCTGGGTGCTGTTGATAGCTGCTGGTTAAATGCAGCAGTGTTCAAAATACCAAGTCATCACTTTCATTTCACCATACTCAGGCCATTATGTATATATGCAGAATATATTTAATAAATTTGCTACTTTGTGTAAGTGTATTCACTGACAGTAGCTCCCTTCCGACTGATTGGAAGGTGTATGGAGAAAGTGTTAAAACAGAGAGCAGGATGTGGAGGAAGTGTTTGGCTTTGTTAGAGCAGCAGTCAGGCAGACGCTGTGAGCGGACTAGGGCAGAGTGGTGCTAAACCTTCCCCCATCACTTCCACCACCATAATTCTCAACTTTGACCTGGATTCCTTTGTGCTGGAATCCATCAAAGGCACTGACAAATAATGATTGTTTTTCAGGAACACAGTGCTTCTGAAAATCACCACCAACGGAACCTTCACATTATTGTGCAGTATTTGTTTTTTTATC
This sequence comes from Lepidarchus adonis, assembly GCA_037576955.1. Taxonomy (NCBI): domain Eukaryota; kingdom Metazoa; phylum Chordata; class Actinopteri; order Characiformes; family Lepidarchidae; genus Lepidarchus; species Lepidarchus adonis. The sequence continues at coordinate 15,011,730 of JBBIGC010000024.1, forward strand.
TCTGTGTTGAGCCAGAAGAATCTGCTTCCTTATGAAACCATCATGTAAAGCCCAGATTTTCTAACAGCACAGCTTGTTGCTCAGGCCACAAAGGCTGACTGGGAGGACTGGGATGCAGGGGGAGCTGGGGGATTTAAGCACATAACTAGGCCCAGCAACCAAACATCATGCTTTTTTAAAAAACACTAGTTTATACGCTTCTGATGTAAGTGGATTCAAATAAAAAGCCAAATTAAAATTTGACTTACAGGTGCATCCATTATAAAATGCTCGATTTACATGATGAGGGTTTGCATACATCACTTTGTACGTTCCATGTCATGGGGAAGGTGGAGCCGATCCCTGCTGACTGCAGGCACAAGGCAACATATACACTCTGGACAGGAGTCCAACCCATCACAGTGACACAACTATTCACACACATCTATGGGCAATTTAGAGTAATCAATCAACCTAAACCACAGGCCTTTGGATCGAACCCAGGACTTTCTTGTTGTGCAATGACAGCACTAACCACCACCATGCTGCTGATTATAATATCGTAATAATGATGAAATAATGCATTAGAAGAGCAATAATTTGATTAAAAACTGATTCAGGTGGAGTGAGTGTATGTGTATGTATGCGTGTATGTGTGTGTATGTTTTTCATAAGCTCACTCTATACCCATCCCTCCTGAGTAAAGGAGAATTGTGGGGGAGAGTGTATAGGAATATGGCCTTGCTCTCTGATTCATCCTGATTAATGTTGACAGAATGATGGACAGGTTCAAGGCAAACAGTGCTAGTGAGAGAAAGAAGGATAAAGTGATGAAGGATGACAGAGAAGTGATGCGAGTTTGAAAAGTGAGAGACTGTGAGTGGAATCACTGGTGTTAATGACCTTGCACCCCTCACTCTGTTCCTCTCTGGATGCCTCGCTTTCTTTTTCAACTCGCTGAAATTCACTTGGCAGGTGAAAAGACTGTTTGAATGTTTTGGTTACAGGTGTTGCTTTTCCTCCCTGTGGAGAGTAGATGGTATCTTTCTTGGCGAGTCCCCAGAGAAGAAACATTTTCAGCTCAAAGAAAGCTGTGTTTCTGATCTGGGTTTTACTTTATCTGTGATGAAGATGAAGGGTGTTGTAATGTTGATATTCATATAGATGAGTGCGTGCGTGCGTGCGTGCGTGCGTGCGTGCGTGCGTGTGGTCACCCAAGCCAGTCTTCTGCCTATTGTCCGAGAAACTGGTGGGTTTGGTCACATGCTTTGACCACAAAAGGGTCATCAGAGTGGCATGCAAAATGCCCAACCACAAATTGTTTTTGTGTGATGATAGGGGCTGGCGAAATAGTGCTACAGCTTGGTTTGCACTTTAGGGCCAACAATCAGATTTGCATACGTCTGATCTTTAGATTAGATTCACATTTCATTTCATGTTATAAGTGAGCAAATCTGATCTGCATGCTCAGACTATAGCTGCATTTGCCTTCTTATCCTCTTCGATTAAGTGCCAAAGTAGCAATGCATGCAGAACTAATCAGCATGTAGCATCAGGCATGTGGTAGCCTAGTGGTTACAACCTCAGCCTTGTGATTGGAGGGTTGCAGTTTCCGGCCCAAGGCCATGAACACTTGAGCAATGCACCGGCCTGCTGCACAGTTCAGTCTTCTCTATTTTTGTCATGCCCACTTCCTGCTAGCTAGGACACCCAGTCACACTACTACACTGGAACGGTCGAGAAGAACGCAAGGCACATCAGTCTTTTCAAACAGACCGTATTCAGATAGCTCACCTCTCTTAGAACTGAAACTGTCAGTTCTGCCCACTTTCTACTGCCTACTCAGAGAGACTGACTGCTGGCCGGGGCATGGTCAGTGATAGGACCAGCACTTGATGGGACAGTTGTGCCATTCAGCACAAGCATGAAGAACCACCACCCTGAATGAGAAAAAACACGCAAAATCCGATCTGACTGATCAATCCCACATGTCCAGAAACCAGCTTTAAAACCACTTATAGTTAAATCAGATTACATTTCGACTGATTGGCTCTTGCTGAGGTCAGATATGCTGAAGAGCCGTCTGTCCGAACCAGGTCTTAATGTTTTGGACAGCGCTGTCTTTACTGAATGAAAGTCATACATTTTGTGTAAGTGTATCTTCCCATCAGAGCAGAATGGGCAAGTTTCCAGTAGCTGTGGCCATCTTAATGTACAGTAATTATAAGACAATTTGTGTAATTCAGTGGGTCTTCGCGAATAGGATCCCTGCACAGGTGTAGAATATTCACCCAGACGCATAGTGTGGTAAATGCCATTCACATTTAGTTTACTGGATTGCTGTAAACCTTTTGTGGCTGGAGATTATACATGTTTCTTTCGATTTACTGTTTGTATTTTGTGTTTTCCATTGCCTTAAGCTGCTGTTAGTGTGCTCAGTTAATAAAGTGCTTTTCAGTCAAAATGTCCAATTAAATGCTCTGGAGCTGTAACACTAACTCTTTCCCTTTGCTTTCCATTTCTGTCTCTCTCTCACAGATTCGTCAGGTCAGGTGACATCTTCTCCCCTGAGCTCACCCACATCCCACCGTGGGATGCACCCACCCCTTCTCAGTCCATCCTCCATCGGGCCCTCTGGGTCCCTCCACTCGCCCATCAGCACCCTCAGCTCGCCCATGAACGGCCTGGGCTCACCCTTTTCTGTCATCAGCTCACCCATGGGCCCACACTCTATGGCCTCTCCTGGAATGGGCTATGGCCCCAGCGTTAGCCCACAGGTATGACCACAGTGTTAGTACACAGGTATGACCACAGTGTTAGTACACAGGTATGACCACAGTGTTAGTACACAGGTATGACCACAGTGTTAGTACA
>JBBIGC010000024.1:15017591-15029978 GCA_037576955.1 Lepidarchus adonis
TCTCTCTCTGTCTCTCTCTCTTTCTCTCTCTCTCTCTCTCTCTTTCTCTTTTTACCTCTATTTTTTTCTTTCGTCCTCTGTCTCCCTTCCTGATACTTTCTCTCCCTCTCTCTCTCTCTCTTTCGCTCTCTCTCGGTCTTTTGTTCCATAAATAGGCCTGTGCGTTTCTTTGCCATTTAAAAAAGACTCACAATTAAGACATCAAAGCCTTCTGTGTCCCAGTTTTCTTTCAAAGCCAAATCTAAAAAGGAAAACCCGTTCCCAAAATTCAAGAACATTTTTTTGGTATTCATGAAGTTTAAGAAAAAACTCTCACCCTTATTCTGACTGTGCTTTCAGCCTTGTTTCCATTTCAAATAATTGCCTTGCATCTCCAAAAGAGTTAGCAGAGTGGATTAAGAACACGATCCTAGTATTTTTCCATTTCTAGAAAGTACAGTGGATGCACACACACATCCCCCACTGTTATCAGCTCTGTAATATACAGCTCACCATAGAGAGATAGGAGATCTTGATGGATCTATTTTATTATTTTGCTGTTAACAGCAAAAAGGAACTGTCACTCAAATCCTGGTCCAAATTACAATCTAGGGTAAAAGCACAGTGAGATTATGATGAGAAATCATGTACAGCTTTACTGGGAGGAGCTAACGTGTTGTCAGGATTGAACAGGATTAAAATCATGCGTTGATAACTGGGATTTTTCTCACTGATTGCTGAATAAAACAAAAAAGAAAACAATTTAATATCATTAATAAAACGTATTTTGTGATAAGGATAATACTATAATAATCATTATTATGATCTCCGTTTCTGTCTCATCTGCCCTTTGCTATCTCTGTCTCTCTGTTTCTCTCTCAACTGTCCTCTTTCTCTCTCTTTTCCTATTTCTCTTTCTACTGACATCTTTCTTTGACTTTCTCTTTCTGTTTCTCTCTATACTGCCTCTTTCTCTTTCTTTTTTCTGTATTTCTCTACCTACCACTCTTTTCTCTTTCCTTTCTATTTCTTTCCTCTATTTCTTTTCCTCTCTGTTGCCCTCTTTCACTCTCTCTTCTTTTCTCTCTCTACTGCCCTCTTGCTTTCTCATTCCTCCTCTTCTCCCATGCTTTCTCTTTCTTATCTATTTATCTCTATTTATTTCTCTTTTTTACTCTCACTTTCTCTATCCCTATGTCTACTTCAGGGTCCTTTGTTCTCTGTCTCTTCATGTTGCTGTCTCCTTTAACCTTTTTCCCTCTCTCCCTCTCTCTCTGTCACTCTGTAAACGGAAGGTGCTCTTACACACAGGCTGATAGAAGGTGATATAAGTCAGACTGTAGATGCCTCTTGTGTTTAACACTCGGGTGAGTGGGTGTTTTCAGCTCAGTCGCAACAATCCTGCAGCACAGATCCTTCGCATTTAACCTCCGAGGATCTGGAACTGGCCTCTATTGGCACCCAACACACACACACGTGCACGCACACACATACACACACGCGCATGCACGCACACACACACACGCACACATGCACAGACACATACACACATGCACACATGCACGCATACACGCATACACGCACACACACACACACGTGCGCATACAAATATGCATACACACACATGCACGCGCACACAGACAAGCACACACGCATACAGGCACACACACACACAAACACATGCATACACATATGCACACAGAGACACACACACACACACACACACACGCACACAGACACACAGACACACACACACACGCATGCACACACACGCACGCACACACACACAGACATGCACACACATACATACACGCACACACATACACACACGCACGCGCGCACACACACACTCAGAATGCCTATATGAAATCTGAAAATCATCTGTGGCCAACCAGAACTTTTAAGCAGAACTCTGATCAACATCATTCTGTCCATTACAAGTCCCTGCCAATGGGGACATATGAGATGTGTTTAGGGTCAAAATGAGGTTGGATATAACGAATAACATGTCATTTGAAACTTTTTCGTTATGTCAGATTACTTTTAAAGATATAAATATTTAATAATTAAGAATTTATGCTCATTTTAAACTGTATTACAAAACTGAACATGAAAAATGCCTTTATTTATAGTAAATCATTTCTTTTGGTCTATCTGTGGTACCTTCAAGGCCCACACTGTTCAAGGTTGTACACTATTTTCCACTAACCCCAAGCAGCCAGATCAAGTTTGGAGACCAGTTCAATGACGTTATTTTCAATGACTCTATATAACATTAGAAGTCAATAGTCACCCTCACCTTTTCTGTAATTACATCCCCAAAACCTCTCTCAGCTCACTCAAACTGGTGCATGCTTGTCGATATAGTTAAAGACAGTATGACGTACTCAGAGCCTTGAGAGACGCTCTGGTAATTTGTTTATATGGAAACTGCTTGGCAAGCTTCACAGCTCCAGCGCTAAACTAAAGAAGCAGAAATTTAACTATAAACAGGTCTGGGCTGATTGACTACATTTGATGTAAGTGGAAAATTGTGTAAAGCAGATTTTTTTGCCAAACTATTCAGTAATGAGGGGCAGGCCATTCTGTCAAAAAGAAGTAGCATTTAATTTTGTGAGCATCAATGTTCTTCAAGGAGAGATCAGGCGGCCAAACAAATTTTCCGATTTTATTCGAGAGGAATTTTCCTGACAGGGGATCCCCAAAGAGAAGGTTAGGAAGAAGTGTGGCATGCTGTTTCAATCTGCATTGAAGGTCTCTGATGACACTCATGGTCATCAGGGGTTTTATACAATTCAGTTCTAATTGGCGTTTTGTCACTATTCAAACCAGTTTCAACCAGTTTTAGGCAGTTGTTAATGTCCTTTGTGTTAGGGGCCACAGAGTCTGGGTGGTTCAGAAATTTTGGAGTGTGAATCAGATGATGATGATTGTTTTGTCCTTGATGGCAACGACATGACGTTTTGTTTAAGATAGGACAGGCTTTTAGGCCCTGCGCATGGAGAATGAGAATACAGCTCACAGTGTGTCAGCCTATAGTGGGGCCCCAGGGCCATACATTTTTTGTGACCCCAGATTCACCACAGTACTCAGGCAGCGTGGGTTTATGATTTTATCAATACAACCTTAAATATTATGTGATATTGTAAATAGATGGGATGAATTTTATAGGTGTTGGACAGTGCTGGATCATATATAAAAATGCCTGAATACTTTCACTAGTTCTGTAACAAATCACTAATAACTAATGTTCTTGCAACAATATAATTAAATATGCTACGTGCGTCGTTCCTTATTATAGGCGAAGAAGCACTTAAAGAACTTAACATCAGCTGATGCTGAAGCACTTAATGACAACGAAGAATGTCCTGGACTCTTTTTGTACTCGTATATGTGAATAGGCCATGATAATTATGCTGTAGCACTTACTGTCTGTTTAGACTTAATCATAAGCACTTAATGATAGTGTAGAATGTGTTTTTTCTTACTGATAGCACTTATCATCTACTAAGACTAAGAAGAATGTGTTGAACTCCCTGTTACTCAGACATCAGTGTTGTCTTGTCTGATTTATGCTTGATTGTTCCTGAACCTGGAAGTCGCTTTGGACAAAAGCGTCAGCCAAATGAGTAAATGTAAATGTAAACGTAATCCCAGAAAATGGTCAAATTCAACATATGATGTGCCAAATAGAAATGGCCAAGTGATCCAGCTAGCATCATGAGTCTGTTAGTCAATTACTTCACATCACAAGCCTCTATTTGGCTTATCTGATCACATTCAAAGTGTTTTTTTTGTGATTTGGCACTAATGGAGTGTGTTGAAAGGGCTTTTGGCAGCACAGTGAATATTCCACACAGCCTCCCATTACACCATTCATCCGTTACACCTGCAGATGACTTTACACTCAGCTCCTGTGTGTAGGTTTTGGAGTGATGTACTGTGAAGAGCTGTTCTGCAGGTGCCGTGCCACCAATACTATGCTGAACAAAGGGCTTTTGATTCTGTGTCCATGTTTCCACTGTCATTAATTCAGTGTGCTTGCTGTTTGTGCCGCATGAATCGTTTCACATCATGGCTGGTACCAACTTCTTCCAAAAGAGGCCACACATGCAGCGGGCCAGAATTCTCATGTTGTGATTTTCTTCAAGAAGAAATTATTTTCTCTCTTTCTTCTAGAGCTTTGTTTTGTCATCGTCTTCCTGTGCTTTTGGCGTGTTCTGTACACTGTCTCGGGGCCATTTAGTTGGTTGGATACTCAGACAGCTGTACACTTACTCTGTCTGCATCAGACACCACCATCACCCAGCAGATGGGCTGCATTAGGCAGAACTGGAGCTAATTTTACACTTCAAGGAGGCTGTCCTGGAGGCTCTAACCTGGCCTGTGGAGTGTGGACTAAGTCCATTGTGATCTGACCAATTTGTAGGGGGAAAAATGGAGTAATCAAATGTCTATACTACAAATTTTCTAAATAGTACTCCATGAAGTAAAATACTCTTTAACCAAGGAGCAGAAGCAGAATCAGGTTTAATATATTAAACATCTGCTGTAATAGAGGCTCTTTCAGATGCCAGACGTCCATAAAATAAAATGCTAATCAGCTCCATCCCAATTCAACAGTAAGACGTCATTACACATAAAGTGGCCACTGTGTGATTGGTGTACAGAAGCCATAGTAATGCAGAAGAGGTGTAAACCTTTTACAAGAGATCCGAGCAGTATTAGTGTATTAGTGTATTGCAATGATGTCAGTAAGGGCCTCTCAAGTGTGTGTTATTTAGGTGGCAGTAGCTAGGAGACCTGCAAACCTGTCTCTCGCACCATATTGAAAAGACAAACAGCAGCTCTTTTCCTGTGAGGTGGCCATAAAGCTGCGATTTACACACACTTACTGGACAGCAGCATTGTGCCGTGGCCTAAATGGACACACAATAGACCTGTGTGTAGGAGCCTGAGAAACGCTGTTACGGCTTTGATAGTGTCAGGCAGTGCACACAGAGAAAAAGGTTTTTTCTCCCTCTACCCGCGTTGTGTTCTCTTTTTCTCTCTCTCTCTCTCTCTCTCTCTCTCTCTCTCTCTCTCTCTCTCTCTCTCTTTAATGGAACCCCAATAGTGTGCAACAATTAACAGGCTGTTTCCCTGTGCAGCGATGAGGTAATGGGCCGGGCGTTTATCTCTGTGCAGGTGAGACACAAAAGATGATTTTTTCCCCCCTCATTTAGTGTCACACCTGCAGCTGGGCCTCTGCTGGGTTCAGTGTGTGTTCCCCTGCATGGCTGATAGACACCCGGTGCTTCCAGAGATGACAGAGGAATCTGTGATCACAGTAAAAGCTCTCATTGTCAGTTACTGTGCAGTAAATCTGACAACTGTGTAAAATCCGTGCATGATTTATGGAGCGTTTTGTGCTTGACCGCTCTCTGATGTATGAAGAGAAGGAACACTAAGTCAAAACCCAGAGAAAGGGGCTGCAAGGGGGATCGCTAATGTGAGAGTTGTTGAGAACTGTTGTTGAGACTGGGACAAAGATCTATTCTAGTAACGCATGTGTGCATGGTGAAAATGTAGGTGTGATTGAGCTTTTGTATTCATGGATCATTTATTAGCAAAGAACAATCCAAAAAAGAAATGTAATCAAAATGGTTTCATAAAAACTCTCAGACAAACTGTGGAATAAAGAAGAAGAATAACAGAAGAAAAAGGAAGAATTAGCAGAAGAAGAAGAAGAAGAAGAAGAAGAAGAAGAAGAAGAAAAATTGGAGAAGAAGAAAAAGACATTGGATAATACTTGGGCAAGTAAGGTATCAGAATTGTGGTCCTTTATGGATTTGGGACCGTTAAAAAACTGGGTTGCTTCTGGTGGAAATCTTGGACATCCTGATAGATTTGTGACCAAATCAAAGTTGAAGCTCATAATGTCTCTTTTTTTATTATTTTGAGTCACAAGAAGCTAGAATCAACTTCATGGCAGTTAATAGTAGCGATAGTAATAATAATAATAAACCTGCATTTACCCACAATTTACAGTAAAATTATCAAGTTCAAAACTGGGGCTGCAGTCAGTCTGAAATATGATCAAGTTCCTTACAGTTGGCTACATTTTTTGAACTCAGACATGCAAACACATCATAATGTCATTTCATAATTTAAGGTCAAAGGTCACAGCAGTCTAGTCATAAGCAAGAGCAAGATCTCAGCACAACATGAAGTAAAACTGTGGAAATGACATTACAGCAATACATCGGATTTTGCTCTTCTTTAATTGATAAATCAATGCAGATTGATTCATTGTTACACCCCTAATGGACTCCACCTTGTGAATCCAGCCTCATTACAAACTCCAGATGTGTCATGTTTGAGGAAATCCAGCAACAAGAAGTAGATCTTCCAGTCAGATTTAAGTGCAAGGCCTTAAGGTTTGACTGTGGTCTGGTTCTGCACTTTGTCGCCCCTCTTATCCACATCCACTCTGTGATTCGTTATTCATCCAGTGTTGCTCCCTGCGATCATGTGTGTTCGCTTACTAACCGAACAGACTTTGGCTGTGACTTTGGCATCTGTCATGAAGCAAAGGTCTCAGTGGCCAGGGGTGGCTTTGGAACTTTGAATGCTCTGAAACTTTGTGTCAGGGAGCAAAAGATTCTGACAGACTTTATTTTATAAAGCCTATGTCAATTAAAACATATTGTAACTTATAAGGTAACTTATAACTTGTAAGGTTTTTATATCTTGAGGCACTAAAATTTACCTGGGCAATACTCTTATTTTTCTCAGTACATGTACCAAAAATAAGCTGCAATTGTAGCCTGTTTGAAATTGAGACAGAACCCCAAAAATGTATTTTACATTAACCTCCAGGGTAAATTTTTGTGTCTCCTGTAAAGTTGCCCTTTGGGAGATATAATGCTTTGTACCAGCGGTGATGATAGTCTTAAAAGATGGTCTTATAAAACTGAATTATGACCCGCTCTATAAGTTGAAGAGAATTTGGGGAACATGGAATATGGGCCATTTAATGCTTACATGTAAGTTACAGTATTTAGTTTTGTAATGCTTGTGCAGTTTTTTGGTCTCTCTATAACAAGCTCTGAAATGAATCATTTTTCCAGCTCTGAGCGACTGGAAGGGTGGAGACTGTTGGCTTCTACAGCTGAGATGTAGGCTGTGACCATTTTAGAGGGGCTATAATGAAGAAAACATGTCTGCTTTTTTATTTTGCATTCAGATAAGAGGAGTGAACCAAAAGTTAAGTGCCTGATCATTTTTCAGACTTCCGATCTCATTCTCTGAGTTTGACTGTTAACCTGTTTTTTCGGAGTTGGAATAGCTCTTCACTTCCTACTGAGCATAACTGAATCATAGGCTTTCTATCTAAGTAAACAAATATTTATAAATCAAGTATATTTACAAATAATAAAAATTCACTTTACTAAACAATAAATCATTTATAGCCTTGACTTGAAAAGTTTTACATTTCAACGTTAAGCTAAGATGTCTTTTAAAAAAATTATTTATATTAAGGATGCCCCACAGATAGCCAGTCCAGCACCTTTACCATCAGTTTCTTTAGTCGTTTAGGCAGTAGTAGTCTTGGAGGTGGGTTTGGAGTCATTATCACTGTGAAATACTGTCCTGCAGCCCATTCTGCAGAGAGGGGATCATTCTGTATTTCACAGTACATGTTGGCATTCCTGGTTCCATTAATGACCTGTAGCTCCACAGTGCCAGCAGCACTCATCCAGCCCCAAACCATGACACTCCCACCACCATGTTTGACTGTATGAAAATGACTTAAGGTGATATTGATGTTGCCATCTATTTAGACATTAATGGCTATTATTTTAGGGGTCAGCAAATGTACACTGTTATACAAGCTGTACTACTTTACATTGTATCGAAGTGTCATATCTTCAGTGTTGTCCCATGAAAAGATATAATAAAATATTAACAAATGAGGCATGTATATCCAGTAGGAGAATTTAAAATGTGCTTTATCATGTAAATTAACTAACCATTGCATATTCATTGAGTATATCCATTTTAATCAATTTCTATTGTGATTAAAGTGATGGTGGGATAATTAAATTAATCATGCTTTATGCTGTAGTATGCCATTAAAACTCGTAAAAGGCCCATCAGTGGTTCCAGTGTGTATGCACTCCAACAAAGCCAAACAGCACACTCAATCCTTTCTTTTTCCCATTACTCCTCTCCTTTCCTCCCTTTTCCCCCCTTTCCTCCTTAGGGATCAGCAGGCTTTCTTTAGTCTCAGTTTTAGTCCAGGATACACTGCTCATCCATTACTGCTGATTGGACGGCAGGCTGTATTTAACGGTGATTGTAAGAGTGTGGGACGTGCTGAAGAGACAGATAGCGGGATTTAAAAATTCACATAAAACAGAGTCTGTGTGCCAAGTGTCTGTAGAGACTCTGCCCGAATGTTAAGTTGTGGTTAAACAATAGACTCTCTCTGTGTTTTAAACGCTTATTAGTCACTCGTGTGACTTGAGATTCAACTTGTTTTGCCTCTGGTTGTGTTCCACTGATAGCCTTGGTAGCTGTACTTGTCTTTCACACATCCCACAATACAGTTCTGAGCTGTACCCTTGAAATAAGTGCAGGTATTGTCCAGCTTCTCCTACAAGGACAAACATGTCCCACTGCCGTTTTACAGTATTTCTTTAAAAATCCACTTTTGAGGTTAACTCTGTGTCAAGTTTTTGTCCTTGATTAAAGAAATTTATTTTAATATTCACTTGAGGATGTACAATTTTTGTTAAGGCATGTAAGTCCACTGCGTGTCCTACACACAATAATGCACAGATTGTCCTGCAAAATAAATTATTCAGTCCAGTTATTAGCTTCTTGGATTATTATAGCTGTCATTATTTATTATAATCCGGTTGATTGTGGAGGCCAAACAATAAAGTATACTTTAATGTTAATAGACTGTGCACTGTTGCAGTGACTGAAATGAGGAAGCAGGGTGAGCCTTCCAGACGATTTATGTATCCAACTTGACAAAAATTAATAAACTGTGAGGGATCAAGGTTGAAAAAGGCTGATATGAAGCAGTAACTGAGAATATATATATATATATACTGAGAATATTTTCTTTTTATCATTTTTAAAACTATATATTAAGTTTTCATAGTTTATATTTTATCATTAAAACGTTCTAAAATGCTTGAAAGGTTGGAATGTTTCAAGTGTATTTTGTATGGTTAATTTTTATTGTTCTGCCTTTAAAAATCTTGAAAATATTAAGTATATTACATAATTTCTAATATAATTAATATTGATAGCCCTAGTTTAACCTTTTTGCTTTAGGCTTGCTTTAATATGAATTGCATTATCATTTCTGATCAAGTATGAACATAGACTCCATTTGCAGTCTTTACTTATTTTCTCCTTTTAATTTCTCAGTGGAGCCACATATATTGGACACATATGTTGGAGGCTTAGCTCTACCAGTGATCTAAATGATTAATCCATGTGAGCTGAAATGCAGGCTGTGATAAGGATAGTCCTCTTACTGAAGGAATTACATCAAATCTGGAAGGTCTTTATGCTTAATGCAAAGAAAGAGCTGCCCAGTGCTGGAAAGACTTATATGACCCGATTTAAGTGGTGATAAATGGGGACGCCTTTCTGCTTTAAGTGTGATGATTGAATTTTAAGGTTCAGTACATTTTTAAGTTCAATAATTGCTTTGATTAGCACAGATATTTGAATGTATTCAAGCATACGTAGAATAAGGTTTTTTAGTATATGATAGTGATATAACGGTAGTTGCTAAGCTGAAATTTTCTAGATTTTGAACCCCGTTTAAAATGTTCAAGACATGAGATTCTAGCCCAGGTTAAATGTGTTCAAGTCATGGTTTAAAAGTCCACACAGACAACTTTTAGTAAACGACTAACAAAGAACCTATAGCAAAATGATGACCTGGGTACAATTAATTGCAAGTGTGGAGAGGTATGTTACACTAAACTCTTTGTACAGGACTAATGCAGTGGAAAATATAAGAAAGGCACAACCCATTTATAAAGAACATGCATCAAATCTGTCCAAACTGATAATGCAAGACATTGTTAAAATGTGTAAAAAATAATTAAATAAAAATTGTTACAGTAGGTCTCAAGGCTGGATTTGTTGTGTGAAAGAGGATTTTTTAAAGTATTTTATTTTATTCTCATTTTGAAAATACCTCAGCTTTTCCCCAAATAAACTCTTTCAGTATGTGGCTAAACTTAAAAACATAAATGATGTGAATAATGTCACAGTTTCTTCAGTGTTGAGTCGGTTTTACACAGTGAAAACAGCAGCTGTTGTTTTCATATCATATAAAGAATGAAAAAGAATATGAAGAATTCCAAGAATGTCTTTGCAGAGTTGCCTCTGGCTCACTATTGAAGAAGGAGGCTACAGGCTGAGTTGTAGGACCACCTCACTGGATCTAAGGTGTCTATTATCTGCCTCACACTCTTAGTGACAGCAGCCCTGATGGGGTCATTCTCAGGGTGAGTTATGGGTGTGAAATGTCAGGGGTCAGAGATCGAGTGGGGTTATCAGACGTTGGGGGAAATGCTGAATGATCTCTGCCCCAGGGATGGTTGGATGCTGTGCTGTCTGCTGTAGTGGGGAATGGTCTCCATGTGTTTGTGTTTACTTTAACACCAAGTGCAGCCTGCAGGAACCAGAGGGGCCATGCGTTGGGCTGTGGTGACACTTTGTCCTCAGGCTACTTTAATTAAATGACCTAATCCCGTATAGAACAGCACAATATGGACACAACACTGAGTCTGATGCTTTTTGTTGCTTTTGTTGCAATTGAAAAAACTTTTTTATGATGAGAGCACTTTTAAAAGAAGAGTCAAACAGCTGTTACTACCAAAGGTTCTAAATACAATAATAATAACAACAACCATAATAATAATAATAATAATTATTATTATTATTATTAGTAGTAGTAGTAGTAGTAGTAATGCCTTTCTCAAACCCAAGCTCACTTCATTAAATACAGTAAAACAAATTGTGATAAGGAGAACAGAACAAAGAAAAATAACAGACGGATCAATCAACAATACTTCACAATCAATATAACAATAGCAACATTACTATTCAGACCAAATACATCACGTATAGTTAGAGCCACAGAAGAGAGTGAATATGTAAGAGATAAGGTGGTGGAGGGGAAAGTGCAGTACTGAGAGAAAAGATATGCACATCTTTATCTGTGTTCTGAAACAGAAGAGAGAAGAGATACTGTAAAGATTAAGAGGGAGAGTTCCAGAATTTGGCATGAGGACAGTGAATGATCTGCCTCCCATTGAAGAAAGGTGGAATTTGTGAGCTATGAGCAGAAGAGGGAAAATAGTGCGAGTTTAAAAGTAAAAACTTTCAGCACTTTTAACCTCTTTATGCTTGTTTCAGTGTCAACAAATGCCAAAAATATGACTAAACTATAAAGACTTTTTTAAGCAAAACCAGACGGCACACACTACATAAATTAATACAATATAGGCGTTCAGAAATACAAAATCAAACAGTTCATTGAAAGAACAATGAATCTTTCAAGAAACCGTAAAACAGTTACATTGCAAAACTGTCTAAAAGTGTCATTAATCATAATACATTATTCATTTAATTTGTATGGGTAAAGCCCACTCCAAACAAAGTATACGTCTATAAACTTATTTCATTTGTTTAAATCCCTTAATTACACAGTAGGTAAGAATGGCAATGGTTATTGATTAAAGCACATGTGTTATTATTGAATTATATACTTATGGTTCTCTTCATTATTTTCAACAAATCTAATTATAATTCTATTCACCCAAACAGTTAGTTAAACTCATCTGTATCTGCCATAGCACACATTATAATGCCATGTTAGAGAATTTCTTTTACATACTGTGCCTACTCTGACAGTATTATTGTTATTATTACTATTATTATTATAGGTGTTATTATTATTATTTTTAATAATAATAATAATAATAATAATATCTGACGAAGCTGCAACTTTTTTAAAATAAACTGAACTACAGGAAAGAATGGAATTTAAAGTGGGAAAAGACCAAAACTATGTTTGAATTTAAAGGCGTTAAACTAAGGTGTTAACTAATAACAATAAACAAATAGTTATTGTGCAGCATTAATAATCTTACTGTCTCTCTCCCTCTCACACACACACACACACACACACACACAGACATACACTTGAACAGGAGCCATTAAAGCAGCAATTAAAAGCAGCGGTATGTAATTAGGCTGATGAAGCTCGCCATTATAGAGCCATTACAGATGAGATTGTTTTTACTTTAAAATCCTCTTGAGATAAGTGTGTGTGTGTGTGTGTGTGTGTGTGTGTGTGTGTGTGTGTGTGTGTGTGTGTGTGTG
>JBBIGC010000024.1:15049314-15059533 GCA_037576955.1 Lepidarchus adonis
AGAACTCATTACATTTTGGGTAAATCCTAAAGAATCAAGAATTGAAGCGAATGATGATTTAAGTGGGTCTTGATCTTCATCATAATGGATATTAAAGTCTCCAACAATGATTAATTTGTCATGAAAAATAGCTAAATTGGCTAAGAAGTCACCAAATTCCTCTAGGAATTTTGTGTCCTCTTAATTGGTAAGTTGCAAACCTGCTGCTACGGTTCTCACTCTGCTCACATCACCCTCATGCTTTTCAAGCTACACTGGTTACCTGTTCATTCTCATATCCAGTTTAAAATATTGCTTCTCTCTTTCAAAGCTCTCCATAATCTCACTCTTCCCTACCTTTCTGATCTCCTCATGCCTTACTCCCCAACTCCTCTCAGGTTTAGTAGTAGTAATCTTCTGGCTGTTCCCTCGCAAAAGACTTTTCATTATTGGAGGCAGGTCTGCCAAGCTTGTTTTACTTTTCTTTCAAATTAATGATTATTTTAGTATGCTAGGTGACCTTGGGATTGTGAAAGGTGCTATATAAATTAAAATTAGTACTACTAACTTACTGGTTACAATCACTCTGGTGCAGGATAATGGTGGCAGCCGACCCATTTAGAGCAAGACTTCAGAGCAATGGCTTTGAATTTGCAGTCTTCTGCCAAAGCATGGAAGAAAACTCTGTATCAGTATTGGCCTATGCTCTGTAAGGGTTTAGTATCAGTGCTGTAAAAGAAAAAAGTACGGTAGTATTGTTTGGATGGTTTCTCTATTAAACCAACCTTATTCAGCTCAGTATGGATGTTTGAACAGGGAAATAATCAGGCTACTTTTGAGCACAATAATTTGACACTCCTGCTCTTCTAGTATTGCTTTGCTTGGCCTGGCAAACTTCAAGCCACGGGAGTCCAGTGAGAATTTTAGTATGTCAGAGTTCTTGAGAGAAATTTAAGGCCAGGCACTCAAGAACACCAATCTCTGGTAAGAAAGCTGAACAGACATTCTACACCTTTTACCGTGACTCATTCTCTCTCTCTCGCGCTCTCTCTCTCCCGCTCTCTCTCTCTGATGTTCAGTCATTTTAATCTACTGCCTGCATGTCTCCACTGCTTTTGTAGCATCTTGTTACATGAGCTCCAAAGCAGCAGAATCACATTTACCTCAAAGCAGGATTCATAAAGTGCTTGTTATCATTATTATTTTTTGCTCCACTTCAGAGCTGTATGTACAGACTACGTGCTTTGCTTAATCTATTTTCAGAGAGAAATGAAGCAGCAGGTGACGGTGTGTTCTCAGACAAGCTAACAGCTAGCTGTTTGTGACATCTTTACCTGTGTCAGCACAGCAGAGACACTGCTGAATCACTGTAATAATGTAATGTTGGCTTTTACAGGAAAGAGAAATAAACTGGTTAACATGGATTTATCCTGTAACCAGAACCTATGTCCTGCTTTTTGGGTGAGACAGGAGGCTTAGTTACTCTTGCCTGTTAATCTAGAGCACTGCTGACCAGTTTACCTACCCATGCTAAACCCACAAACACTTCCTTTCGGATCAGTTATCAACCTAATGAGAAAGTGTAGCACACCTTATTGAGTGTCACCACATAACATTGTGTTTTCATGTGTCTTAATTAAAATGTGGAACTGTCCAACTGGACTATGTTGTTGTAGATTGCAAGCCACAGACAAATCTTATAGCAATGATGACTTTAAACACAGGCTTTCATAAGACTTTAAATGTTTACTGAAGTTAATATTGCGCAACAAATGTAGGTATTTCAGCGTAATTTTGAGGTCTGCTACGTTTTCTGATTAGGTTAAATAGTGGTACTTGTATAACAATAAAAAGATAATTCAGTTTGATTTGCTATGAGTGGCATCTCAATTCAGTGTATTTTTCAATCTAACAAAAATTTGAATATATATATATATATAGTAAGTTTGCCCACTGACCAAGAAATGAACAATCTATAATTTTAATAGTAGCTTTATTTTAACAATGAGAGATAGAATCCAGAAAATCACATTATATAAAATATATCAATTGTTTTGCATTTCATTGAGTGAAATAAGTATTTGATCCCCTAGCAAAACAGGACTTAGTACTTGGTCACAAAACCCTTGTGGGCAGCACAGAGGTCAGAGTTTTTTGTGGTCGATGACCAGGTTTTCACACATAGCAGGGGGAGTTTTGGTCCACTCCTCTTCACAGATCAGCTCTAAATCACAAGGCTGTCATTTGACAACTCGACAGCTTTCAGCTTCCTTCACAGGTTTTCTATGGGATTAAGGTCCAGAGACTGGCTAGGCCACTCCATGACCTTAATGCACTTCTTCTTGAGCCACTCTTTTGTTGCCTTGACTGAATGCTTTGTCATTGCCTTGCTGGAAGACTCATCCACCACACATTTTCAGTGTCCTGGTAGAGGGAAGAAGGTTGTCACAGATTTTACAGTACATGGACCCGTCCATCCTCCTGTCGATGCAGTGAAGTTGTCCTGGGCCCTTAACAGAGAAACACCCCCAAAGCTTAATGTTTTCACCTCCATGCTTGACTGTGGGGATGGTGTTCTTGGGGTTATAATCAGCATTTGCCTTCCTCCAAACATGACGAGTTGAGTTGAGGACAAAATGCTCGATTTTGGTCTCATCTGACCACAAAACCTTCTCCCAAGCTCTCTCTGAATCATTCAGGTGTTCATTGGCAAACGTCATAAGGGCCTTCACATGTGCCTTCTTGCGCAGAGAATATTTGTGGGCAGGAATTTTATTCATTATGACGTAGTGTGTTACCAGTGGTTTTCTTGGTGACTGTGGCCCCAGCTGCCTTGAGATCCTTAACAAGCATCTTTCATGTAGTTCTAGGCTGATCTCGCACTGTTCCCATGATCATTTTCACTCCACGAGGTGAGATCTTTTGTGTAGCCCCAGACAGAGGTCAATTAATGGTAATTTTGTGTTTCTTTCAAACAATTAGACCAACAGTTGTTTCCTTCTCACTCAGCTTCTTGCTTAGAATGAGTGAGTGAGAGAAACAGAGAGAGAGAAAGCTAGCTGGTTTTCACACTACTTGGTTGATTGGTGTGGTTTGATAGGACATAAACAACAGAGGATGAGAACTGATGAAATAAATCACACAGCTTCCAGCTTCCAGATATGGAAGAGCATTGTTTCCTTCTGTCTCATAAAAACGAGTATGTGTAGTACTTTTACAGTAGAAAGGTGTTTTCTGGAGATAGGGGAGTGGTGAGTGTAAGACAGCAGAGTGAGAAAGAGAGTGGAAGAGAGAGAGACTGAGTGAGAGGGAGAAAGAGACGTTGAGTGCTTCTTTCAGGGCAGCTGTAGGGAGAATGTCCTGGTAGTGAGGGTAACGGTTATGTGAGTAAATGGGGTTTATTTTGGGATAAGGATTTGTGGGCTGGAAGGGGTGATGTTAGGGTAGGCAGAGTGGGGCTCCTGGGAGAAGCTGCCAGGCCGACACTAGAAAGCACTCTCTGTGTCTGTGGCGAGCACTCTACCTGCACCCACAGCCGAGCTCCTGTAGAGGGCGCACATTGGCACTCCCCTGTTATGTGATTGATGTCCCCTGCAGTTAACTGAGTAATCAAACAATTGCATCCTGCTTGTGATTGAACGGGTATTGATTTCTGTGGATATTTGATTAAATCGACAGATGAAGCCATTGATCCTCGTCATTTGTGACAGCGTTTATGAAGAAAAGTTATTTTATGAGTCAACAAAACTACAGAAGCCATATCACCCCCAGTGCTAAACACCACATTTCTCAAGGAGCTTAACAGCGCGTTAGAGTGTTGACCACTTATTGACTTGCCAGCATATTGTTACAAGTTTGTTTGGAAAGCATATGAAAAATATTTTGAGCCTGAAATTTAAAAAAAAAATCTTGGTTAAGAGAACAGCATCAGCTGCTCTCTCTCTCTCTCCCTCTCTTTCTCTCTCTCTCTCTCTCTGTTTCTCTCTCCCTCCCACTGTCTCTGGCCTGTCCCCCCATCCCATGTCCTTTCAGAGCCACTGCCCCGTGCACTAATTAATCACAGGGCCTCGGCCCAGAGTGCGGCCCCTGAATGAGCCGTCACAGCAGCCTAATGGCCGGGGTTTGGCCGAGCTGAATAAAGTGTGTTTATCTCATGGTGACCTAGAACAGGAGTTAAACAGGCGTTAGTAACACGCCTCCACTCACACAAGGAAGGGCCTTCTCTGACGGAGAGAAAAATCCCAGAGCCAGTCACGCTCTATCTCCATCTCTTCTCGATCTGTCTCTCTCCATATATCACTCTCTTTCTCTTTTCTGTCTCTCTCACTGTCTTTCTTCTCTCTTTCTTATATCTCTCCTTCTCTTTCACCTAGTGTCCTTTTTCGCTCTTCCATTTCTCTCTTTCTCTCTGGTGTTATTTCGATTCTCACTCTTTTCCATCCGCAGTTAATTATCCCTGAATTATTTGATAGGACTTGTCATTGGGGGGCTGAGGATTCGCTTATATTTACTTGGAAATAGTTTTCCATTCCCTCTCTTTCATCTCATTGTTTTCCATGCGTTTTGACTGAGGGCTGCTGTTTTTGAGGGTTTTCCCACGAAAGCTCACACAGAGGCCTTTCTCGTCTGTCTCCACCACACACACACACACACACACACTTTTCCCCCCCTGTTGTCACGCAACTGTAATACGGCTTAAGCAGAGTATGAAAAATTAAAACATCTTTCGTCTCCTCTCCTGCAGTTATGAAAATTTCATAGAACAATATGCAAGCGAGGCGTTTCTGTGAGAGCGAGGGATGAGGATCGGCCGTGAATAATGCAGGCGGAACGCTCTTGATTCATCTGGAGCAAAAAGGAGGAAAAAAAACAGCAATTGTTTTGCAATGGTCATGATGAGACTATTCAGAGCATCTCCTCAAATCTAAAATCGTAACCGTCACCGCTACCCTGGGAAAATCTCCCAAACAAATCATGTGGCCATCTGCATCGTCACCCCACTCACTCAATCACAGAGAGTGCAGGCACGGGGAGATTTGCTTTGGCCAATTTCTTATAAATTTGCTCAATGATAAGTGCTGGATGATATATCACCCAGCAATACAGATTATATCAAGATAATTTAATTCACATTTACTGCTTTAGTTTTTGAAATAACTGTTAAAAATACAAATAAAATAAATAAATGTCTACATTTAATATTTTAATTTTGCAATGATTTAGGCCAGTAAAATCAATAGATTCTTTCTGGGCCTGTCATTGGGACATTATTGACAATTATATAGTAAAACAAGCAGAATGTGAGTTGCATTGTGTGAATTTTCATCAGTCAATCCACTAATTAATGTTAATTAATTCCCAAGAAAAAGCATTTACTAAGACATGGATCTTAAATGAAGCAAAATGTCTGACTATGCAGGGCAGCACAGAGCAACATTTGTTCATTTATTAGATAGATAGATAGTTTTTGACATGATGGGAGGGCTTACAATGTTAAAGTGAAAAGTCAAAGTAAACTTTATTGTAATGTCTGCAGTAAAGTCTACACAGAGATGAGATGTTAAAACAGTACAAGAAACAAATAGGACACAGAGTAGGTACAGTATGTATAAATAGGGGGTGTCTTTGTTATCTGGTGTGTGCAAGTGCAAGTTTCAACAGCAGTGAGGTGGGGAATTACAATCTCTGTATAAATATTTTAATGATTTTTTGCAAATATTCTCTGAAAGAGGAACAAATAGCAATCTATGGAAAGCAATGTTCAGAGAGATATGAAAATTTGTGCAGCGTTATAATACAAAATGTGCAATATTACAGCAGCACTCAAGAGAAGAAAAATTAAAGTTACAGTTGACTGGCATTGAATCTTTGCCAAAGAGTTTTTTGCTTTGTATCTAAAGAACAAGGTCACATACCATGGGAAGTGATTTTTTTTCTATTTTTAATGTGGGAAATGAATTTCTTAGCTCAGATGAAATGTCATTTTGGCTGCTTCGTGCTCTATTAATAATCAAAATGAACAAAAAGGGCCATTATTAATTTAATTAAACATATTTTTTCATATGAATATTAATTGTCACATTTTTTTTATGTAACAGCTTGTACTGAGATATTGGGTAAATAAATGGATTCTAAATAGTATCAGTAGTGTTCATTTCTGGCTGATGAGTAGACACTGTGTGGATGATATAGATAAGTCGACACAAATCCCGCCTTGGAATGCTGACTCTCACATGACAGAGCTGAGGCTTGTCCATGGGTTTAATAAAGAGTAGCCCTTTGGCCTGATGTAGCCCATACTGTCCCATCGCCTGTCACTCAGCTCTCCCTGTCGCTACACTCGTCTGGGCTGGGAGAGAAATGAGGTCAGGGTAAACACTGCTAAGAGAGACCTGCATCATTCATGAGATTTGCTGTGTTTAACTAGAACTCTGGGAGTTGTATTCTTTCGAGGGATATCGGTGGAGGCGCTCTACTGCCGCTCTGCATCTTTGTACTGCATCTTTGTGCATGAATTAACTGTTTGTTTATGCATTTGGGAAAAAATACTTCTGCGTTGAGGAGCGTCGTGAGCAGGTCCCTAGTCTGATACACAAATATTCATAAGTTAACACTGCCTGTCAAAAGTTTATGATTATTGTTCCTTCTTTCAGAATTGAAATCTTGTCTTTTCAGGGCTGGCTTTCCTGAAAGCATCTTAGGGTAGAGTGAGCATCACATTGAGCACTTTCTCTAGCACTCAAGATGACCTTAACACTCAATTCCTCACATTTCCAACCAACATAGGAGCATTTGGCCTTCACACCATTTATACTTGCAGACTTTAAGAAGCACATGTTCATAGATGGCATGAGATGCATTGTAAACAGGAGGTGACATTCTTAGCTCAATTGTATTTCACTTTTCAATAGGAAAAATATCATTTCACCTTTATTGCAATTTACTGGAATTTTGAATCCAGTTTGCATTCACATTTATACCATTTCAGTTCCATTTCAGGGAAACTGGGCCTAGTTAACAGCTTTGTAAAATTTATTTGGGTTTATTCACATATTCTGCTGGAGCTGAAAGCTAGAGCTGATCTAAACTGACCATGGGCACAAGGGAGGGCAACAGGGCAACACAGACGGGCAATTTGGCCACCTTTGGAGAGTGAGAGGAACACAGGGAGAGCTTGCCATCTGTGGCTGCCCCAAGGGTCGAACCCAGGACCTTCTTGCTGGGTAACAGCAGGTATATTTATGTATACTCAGCTTTCTTCTCATCAGAATGTTCTCCTTGGTATGAGGAGCAGGTTTTAAATAACGATTTGACATCTTTCCTTGTCAAATTACTGTTTAAATCACATCTTTAAGCCCACAAGGTGTTTTAAGCATCTGAAAAGTTTTAGTCCTGACATGGGATACATTTTGTGAGCTTTGAAAATAGTCCCAACATAGCACTGTTTCTCATACCGTCTAAAAGATTTACACGTTTGCTTTCTCTTTATTACAGTACATTTTTGAAGTCTACATAGGACAAATGTTCATTTTTATTCAAAACACTTTCTCAAAAACTTTAGACAGACAGTCAGAAGTTAGCGAGTCCAGAGTTGGTGAGTAGATGGCTTTGTCTATCTTTGTCTAACGGTTTGGTATCTCCCTCTCTCGCCTTTGATCTGTTGAGAGCCGATGAGTTTTAAACAGGGTAAGGAGTGAATGCTTGAAGTCTATGGCTCATAGGAGGAGAGAAGTATTGGCATGAGCTTTCTGTGCTTAGGCCTAAAGCCTCTCGAGGGAATCTGCATGTTGGAATGCAGAAATAGCCTCAGTAGATCTCTGTATTGATTCCTAGTATGTTTTTACTGGGATTTGAGTTTTTCTTCTTTTTTTGTAGTTTGTTGTTGTTCTCAGTGGTGGGTTCATGGAAAGTTGGGCTGATTTGTCTAAGTGAATGATTTATAAGTAACTTACACCGAAACCTCTGACTTCTGCTCAACTTTTACACTGATCTTGACCTGGGATTCCTAGACAGTGTTTCAGATTTCATAGAAAGCATTAAAAAATTTCGGTTTACAAATGTTTGGCTTAAAAATATTTTTTTCTTTTTTATTGTGTGGAACGACTGCTATTATGATTCATGATAAATAGATCAATAGAAACAGCTCACAACTGTATGTAATAAATGTAATTCAGTTGATTTTTATTAAAGTTGAGGATGTTTCTTTTCTTCTACTGTAAAGTTACACTTTACAATTTTCATCCTGTTTACGATGCGTTCATGCTGACACTTGACAGAGTTGAGGAGTAATAGCAGTCAGACTTTCTTGCTGTTGTGCTCTCTGACTCTATTGACTCTCACTTTGCTCTTCTGAAGCTCTGTGTTTCGCTTTTTCACGGCTCACTCAGCACTCAGCATGACGCTTCTGTGGCGGTTTTTCATTTTGCTCTTTTATGGCCTGCTGATGTCTGTGGCAGAACACTGTGTGGAGATGCACTTATAGAGGCATAACCACCGGTGGTGTTGGGAGACCACACCCATACTTCACACACACATTCTCAACTGCACTTTAAATTGACTGTCTTATCTGTAGTGCACAATGCAATTGACTGTAAAATCCTCTTTAGTGTTTCAAGTGAAAGTGATTTAATGAGCAGAAAGGCACATTATTCCCATTTATAACTGATTATAGTAATATCCGAAATATCCCAAAATATGATTCAAGGGCTTTATTGAAAGTGAGTGAGTGAGAGAGTGAGAGAGTGAGCGAGAGAAAGAGTGAAAGAGTAAAAGAGCGAGAGATTGAATGAGAGAGTGAGAAGAAAGAAAGAAAGAAAGAAAGAAAGAAAGAAAGAAAGAAAGAAAGAAAGAAAGAAAGAAAGAAAGAATCAGAAAGAAAGAATTGAACTGAGGGCTTCAATGTTAGCATGGCAAGAATGTCCTGGATTCGATTCCTGGGTCGGTCTGAGGTGTGGAGGTTGCAAGCTCCTCATGTTCATATGGGTTTGTTCTGGGTGCTCTGGGTTCCTCCCGTTGTCCAAAGGCTTGTGGTTTAGTTTGATTGGCAACTCTAAATTGCCCATAGTGGTGTATAATAATATAATAATAATACCTTTCTCATACCCAAGGTCGCTTCACACAGGCAAACAAATGGACACCAACAAGGTGCAATGATATACAGTCAGTCAGGATACTCAGGAGGAACCGAAGTAGGTGAAGTGCCAATGTGATCCAGGAGCACGATGAATATATATATATATATATATATATCGGAGGCAGTGAGTGTTTCCATGCTCTGTAAAACCGAAAGAAGAACCCAAGTCTGTTGCTAAGCCAAAACAAACTCCAAACCCACCGTTAAAGCATGGATCTGCCAAACAGCAATGAGTCCAGATAGAATTCATGTCTCTGTCTCTGTGTTGCCCTGTGATGGGTTGGCCTCCTGTCCAGGATGAACCCTGCCTTGTGCACATAGTCAGCTGGTATTGGCTCCAGCTTCCCCATGACCCAAAATAGATAAGTTGTTTGGAAAATGCATGAAAATTTTAAATAAATAGTGTTTAAATAAAATCCACTGGTTTGTGTCAGATTTTAAACATAATTTTTAATCAAAATAATTAACTCTAGTAATCAATTTCTTATTCAGCGCATGAATGATTGTACATTAGCATGTTGTTTCTGAATCATTTCCTAAAGAATTGTAGCTGAATTGAATCATTGTGAGTTCAGATTTACTCCCGAGCTAATACAACACTGAGCACATTTTCGGTGTTGATTAATTGATGTGCTTAGAATGAAGCTTTTTCCTGCTATGGGGGCTGTGAGGGCCCTTTATGAAAGCTCCTGGTGGGACAGTGAGAGTGTGTGACTGGGAGAGTGTGTCAAATGACTTTCTGTCCACTGGAGCTTCCTGCAGGAAATGCCTGCCTGAGCGGGGTGTGTGTTTTAACGCTGCCTCTCTGCAGGTATTTCCTGAGCGTCCCAGGGCAGAAGCACTATTTGTTTTGCCTTCCTGTTCGCTCCTGCTCGAAGGGGATTATTCAGAGGCTGTATGTGCATGTGCGTGTTGGAGGGACCAAACACACAATTCCTTCTGTATTATAAATGCATACTGGGATGTAACTCTGAAATAAAAATTCAGTGCAGTTCCTCACAATTCGGTGCATTAAGTCAGGTCAGG
The DNA here is from genome assembly GCA_037576955.1 of Lepidarchus adonis. Lineage (NCBI taxonomy): Eukaryota > Metazoa > Chordata > Actinopteri > Characiformes > Lepidarchidae > Lepidarchus > Lepidarchus adonis. The sequence goes on from JBBIGC010000024.1 coordinate 15,059,453, forward strand.
TCAGGTCAATTTTATTTATAGAGCGCTTTTTACAACTGACATTGTCACAAAGCAGCTTTACAGAGTTTATAGAATCCGGGT
>JBBIGC010000024.1:15062798-15074384 GCA_037576955.1 Lepidarchus adonis
TAGGGGAGATCAGGCTTTCTGTCCATGCTGCTCTCATCAGTAGGAGTGGGGGTAATCACAGACGATCTTCCTCCTCAGTGTTAGTAGTGGAATAATACACCAAAGAGTAATAAAAAGGAATAATATACAGTATACAGTAGACAAAATAAACCATATACTGTATTTAAACAAAAAAAACAGAATCTAGAAAAAACATCATAATAATTGTATGTAAATTAGAAAAAGTTTTTTTTCATATGGGGTTTTCTAAAAAAAAAATCTAGATTAACATAAAAAAAACTGACTTGTTTCTAGGCAACAAATCTTATTTACTGTCAAAGATATTTTTAAAAAGCATTTGATTCTTATTTATTATATATATGTTGCTATGGGTTGTTTTTTCAGTTTTTTCAGATTTGCTTTTTTTGTCTACTTCTTTTGGACTCAAAATTAGCACCAGATTTATGCTGCCAAACAAAATGTGCACCTACAATATTTAAACTATTATAAATTATAATCTATTATAATATTCCAAAATCAATGGTTGAAGTGGATTTCCTCAGATTATTCATAAGCTCACACATATGCCCACACAGGCAACTCATGAAGGAGCTCCCCACACAGCTCAGGTCATGGATCAGGCTGCTGGAGCAGGCTGTCAACACGTAGTTGAGGGTTAGTGTTACTGCAGAGCCAGCTGTGTTATGTGTCAGCAGAGGCCATGTCGACAGTAGTATGATTAATAATTAGTTGGTGATCAGACTGGTTCATTGTTTCTCCGTTCTTCAGTTTCTGTATATATCTGTGTTCTGAAGAACCTAACTCTCATGATGTTCATGTGTCTCCCCATGCAGCCTAATGATCCGGTCACTAATATCTGCCAGGCCGCAGATAAACAGCTCTTCACGCTGGTGGAGTGGGCCAAGAGGATCCCTCACTTCTCTGAACTGCCCCTGGATGACCAGGTCATCCTACTGCGAGCAGGTGGGGTCACACATACACGCACAGCTGTTTTTCACACCTTATCAGGAAGCAGAGTCATGCATATTCCATATACATAACAGAAGCATATATGTAAAGTACCATGTAATAATAACACAACTCATTTATACTATAAGTATGTGTAATTGTAATTTTACACATACCCACACACCCATGCCCTCTTGCATTATTAGGGTGATGCAGCTCTTTTCAGAAACACCATATAGCAGTGCAGAGGGTGTTCTTTTTCACAGCTAGCAGGTTTTCTATAAATAACCCCTTTAGTTCTCCTGTCTCACAGATGAAAGCATTCTCCCCAGCCTTCCCAGCACTTTTCTATAGGGACAAATGTGGGTTGGGGTTTTTAGAGGGTTGTAGTTGCTAGGCAGACTAGTTAAAGGAACTCTGTCACTCATTCTCAGACTGTAGACATGCATCACATGTAAGTTCCATTTTTGTGCTGCTGTCTTTCTCAGGCTGGAACGAGCTTCTCATCGCCTCGTTCTCACACCGCTCCATAGCTGTAAAGGACGGCATTCTGCTGGCCACTGGACTCCACGTGCACAGGAACAGCGCCCACAGTGCGGGAGTGGGAGCCATATTTGACAGGTCAGAAGTTATGAGCAGAATTGGGGTTTAGGACATGTTTTTATGTTTTAGACTAGAGATCGGGCTCATTTCAGAAGACATTAGCAGCTAAATACCAGCAAACTACAAATTTTTAAAAAAGCTTCAGCCAAATAAATAAATGTAAATGTAATGAATGGTGGTGGCCTAATGGTTAGAAAGTTAACCTTGTGATCAGATAGTCACAGGTTCAAATCCCCTGAGGTGCCCTTGAGCAAGATACCATCCCACTATACTGTCGCTGGATGGTTGAGAGCTGCCTGCTCTCCACATGTGAATGCAGAAATCACGTTACTTTATCCGAAGGGGTGTGTTCACAATGACAGTTGTTGACTTGCATTGTACCATCAGTATTACATACACACAGTTCAGCTCTGACATTAAAACCACCTGCCTAATGTTGTATAGGTTCCCCTTTGTTGTGAGAGCAGTTTGTGTGTTCTGACCCCTTTCTGTCATGGACAGCAGTAGTTTTTGTGCTACAGTTGCTCTTTTTGTAAGATTGAACCAGACATCCTCACCTTTGCTCCCAATATACAAGGCAAGGCAAGTTTATTTATATAGCACATTATCATACACAAGGTGCTTTACAAGGTGAATGAAAAATATAAAAGCATAAAAGCAGGCCAAAAGAATAAAAGCAATAGATAAAAAATGAATAAATATGTATAAAAGAAAACAAAATTCAAATTAGATTAAATATAGAGAGATAAAATGGTATAATAAATAGACAAGGTGTGTGGGTAATTAGCTGTTTAGTTGTAGTGCAGATTTAGCCTCTTTTTAAAGCTGCCAACTGTTGGAGATGATATGATCTCAATTGGTAGTTTGTTCCAACATTGTGCTGCGTAATGACTAAAAGCCATTTCACCTTGTTTAGTTTATTACCCTGGAACCACACGCTGACCTGCTCCTGCTGATCTAAGAGCCTCATTGGCTGATAATCTTCTAACATTGTGGAGAGATATTCAGGGCCTAAACCATTAACTGACTTAAACATGATGAGGAGAACTTTGAACTCTATTCTGTATAGAATTGGAAGCCAGTGAAGAGACTTGAGGACTGGAGTGATGTTTCTCTTTTCTTAGTTTTAGTTGAAATCCTGGTTGTAGTTGTAACTGTCTGGGTCTTTTTGGGAACCCTGCAAGATATGAAGGCATTAATAAGTTTTTCTAAATCCTGCTGTGAAAAACCACGCCACAAGATCTGCATGAGCCTTGGGTGTCCATGAACATGTTGATCATTTACTGATTATCCATCCACCTAACCAGTGCATCCTGGGAACACGCCACAAGATCTGTCATTAGTCATCTAGTCATCACAAACTGTGCTCTTCAAAGTCTCTCAGATTCTTACACAAGCCCATTTTTCTCGCTTACAGCTGATCAACTTCACCTGACTGTTCACATCCTGCCTATATACTCCACCCATTGGCAGGTGCTACTGCAACAAGATAATAAATGTCATTCACTCCATCTGTCCATGGTTTTAATGTTAAGGCTGATCAGTGTATAAGCTCATATATGTTCACTGGTGGGTTTGGATAGTAAATAAAACGATTATACTTACTTTCTTTGATAGAAAAAAAATACAATAAAATTAGTCATTCACAAAAGAAATATATAATAATAATAATAATAATCTTATTTACTTTATAATACATCATCTCATAATGAACCACTCAGAAAGACTTTGTTCACATCTCGGTGGTTCTATGTTGGAGGAATTCCACTCCAACATCAACTATATACCTATGAAGTGCACAAGGTTGAAAAGTGATGCAGTGCTCTCTAGTAACGGTAGGTCTAGGGCTTTTTCCGCATCACAGCACAAAGACACGACTAATCTGGAAATGTTCCTGGCAAGGGCAGAAGGAGAACCTTGACATTTCTGCCAGTAGAGTGCAGAGAGAGAGAGAGAGAGAGAAGGGCAGAAAGAGGGAGCGCTTTTATTGATTAACATCAATATTCATTAAATATTCACACACGCAGGCGACACAGGTCAAGCAGAAATTGAGGGCTGCTCAGATAGAAAACGTAAAATCCATTTGTGTGTCATTTGCACTGGAAGCAGTAGGACATCAGAGCCTGCGCGCCTGTGGACTGCAGCAAACCATAAATGTGCACAATAAATGAACCTCGTAATGTCTATATCCACCTTCCTGATGTGTTCATGAGCAATGACAGCTAGAAGGAAGACTCAAGCAGCAAGCTTAGTCTCTGTTGTTTTCATATTCTATAGTAACAGCATCTGAGAACAGGAAGTATACAGTCATTTATCTGGGTAATATGTTCAATTACACATTGAAAATCTGCAAATACAAAAAAGATGTAATGTTACGTTTGCTCGTTTAACTTATCTTTAAGGAAGCGCAGTGTTTCGGGTTACTATTCAACACCTAGTCTACCCTAATTAAATTAAATCAGATTGGACAGCGTGGTGGCTGAAGTGTGCAGAGAAGTCAAGGCCAAACCTGAGTTCTTCTAATTGTATTCTAAAGATATTATTATCTTTTAAAAGTACTAAAAACAGTATACAACTTCCGTACATTTATATTTATTGTAATATTATATAGTTTTACCAGGTAGACACACACTTTCTGCTGTGATAAGTACTTTTAAATCATTTTCTGAAACTTATTAATGTAATTTTAATATGTACATTTACATTTGCATTTATCTGTTTGGTTGACGCTTTTGTCCAAAGCGAAATCCAAGCTACAGGAAAAATCAAACATTTTGTTTGAACATTCCTTTTAACAATTAAATACAGATTTCTGGTCAAATTTCACAAAAAATGCAAAGTTACACAGATTGAAACTACATTAACTTTCATTCAAAGTTAGAAATGCAGGTTGCCATTGTGGAGATATAATTGTATGCAGGGTAGGACAATCCATCCCTTGTTATTCATACTAATATTAGCTACAATACAGGAATGAACCCTTTAACAAAAGGCATTTTTGGTTCTGCTGTTTATTGGGTGCAGAGTTTCTTAATGGGCGTTTGGATGAAAGAGGCTTTCACAAGATCCAGCAAATGCAAATAATTTTAGCCACAGTAATTCAGGCCGGTCTATTTATAGTGTATTGCAAGGCAGAACACAATTGCAATGTGTTGTAACAATCACAGTAGGTGTTTTGTCAGTATCGTCCACATGTAGGACGAACAACAGACGATGTGTTTGTCATCGAACCCACTCAGGCCTAGTCCAATCAGACGAACATATCACATAATAAGGAGTTTAGAGATCCTGGATAATTGCATCACAGTCGCGGACAGGTTTGTGCCGGCGGTAGTGACCAGCTATGTTACTGCAATGCAAACCTGTCTCCTAGTTTTCAGTAACCAGATGGGTGTAGAAGTGAAGTGCTCTTCAGTAAAGCCCAGAGCAAGTTCCACTCATTACCATACGGTCAGCTCATCTCAAAGGATGGATTACATCTCTGCATTACTGCGGCTCCACATTAAGATGCACAGTGCTGATAATGTTTCTTTATCGTCTGCTCCGTTAGTGCCACAAATGAAGTGGATGGTTCACTTAAATGCTGAGATGAGGGCTCCTCCCTCCCTCCCTCTCTCTTTGTTCCAGAAGGCAAATTGAATTACAGTCAGTTAAGAGTGGGAATGAGCTCGCTTTGCGCTGGGGAACAGTGACTGACCCGGTCACTCACAGGCCAGCCATTTTAACAGAGACTTTAGCTCTTCTACTGGAGGGGAGTGATGTCATTCTGGCCACTAATTACTGTAGAAAATTGTAGATATTTACGTCACTACAGTAACATTATGGTGCCTCCCTCTATTAAGCTGTTTGTAATATTAGCTCATTATTATTGGCAATTAGACAAGATTTACAACATACACGAAAGTCCACTCTGAATACATTTGAAGGAATACTGCGGTGTTGTTCCACCTGATCCTGAACTGGAACACTTTGTGTGTTCATAGTGCGCAATTTATTATAGGCAGTAATTTACCTGTCTTGGAAGAGAACAGAAAATCTATTGATTCAAAAAAATACTTTTAGTAGAAGTCAAAGGGCAAGTGGTGAAGTTAATAGGCCTAAATAATTGGCCTGGATAATTGGCCATATGTTACAGGTTTTGCAGATAGTGATTAGGTTGATGGAAGAAAAGGTATTCCTTTATAAATGGCAACAAAAACGCCAAAGTCTGATTCATTTGCTCTTGTGTATTCTCTAGGGAGGTGAGAAATGTCGGTGAACCAGAAAAGTGATATTTGACCTGAAATTTGTGGGATATTTCACAAGAGTTCCGTTTTAGTTCAGCGTGACGATTGTCCAAAAGGAACATCCCTCATCTTTTTTTCTGTTGGACAGGCTTATCTTAAAGATTAAAGGAAAGAGTTCTTAATCAGCCAAAACATGTTTTATGCCAAAATTTTGCTCCTGTCTTCTACTGCAAATGGTTCATATTGCTTATAAACACCGGACATTAATTGTAACCTAGATGTTTTATTTGTGTACATACTTAAAACATCTCGCACAGTCTCACCCAGCTCTTTATTAAGGTGGCACAGGCTTGGTGATGTGGTTTAGGATCGAGATGTCGAGTCGAACACTGCATACAGCCATTTTAGACAAACGGGTCTGTTCTTATGAGCTACCACAGCAACAGGACCACTCATATAGAGTCAGTCTTTGAGATTACTGTCATAAATAAGGAGGAATTTAATCAATGAGAGGATGTAGTATGTATGTGATGATTTGGGTGACTACTGACTTTTAGTGTTTGTTAGCAATGATAGCCTCATAACTCTAGTTCTAAACTATAGAAGCTAAATTTAAACTCTGGTGGTCTGGGGTTAGTGGGAAACAGTATAAATGATAAATTTCATTATATGTATCTGCTCAGATGTCTTTTGAAAAGTTTATTACCATATATCTTCTAATAATAGTCAGTCTCTTTTTGACGCCAGTTTCCATTAAATGCCTGGTTTGAAGGATAGAAATAGAAATAAACACCGGTCTCCATAAGTAGCCAAAAAACGCGATCTGTAGTGACCCCCCTCGCTTTTCGTACACAAATGCTCTTTTCGTACCACTGATTGCAAAAGAACATTCAAGCGAAGAAGCTGCACAACATTTTGTGCTGTAAATACCATCACCATTCCATCTGTGAGGAGAATAATAGCCTGTCTCCATTAAACGCCGGGCCGTCCAAATAATTTTTAAAATAAATGCCAGGGCTACTATTGGAAGATATACGGTATTAAGCTTTGTGTGGTGCAGTGGTTAACACTGTTGCCTCACAGCAAGAAGGTCCTGGGTTTGATCCCCGGGTTGACCACTGGTCACTTTCTGTATTTGTGGGTTTCCTCCGGGGGCTCTGGCTTCCTCCTACTGTTTTGAGGTTTGGGTTGACGTGCTGTTCTGAATTCCCCATAGGTGTGAGTGTGTGTGTGAATGGTTGTCTGTCTGTGTTGCCCTCTGACTTCTGTCCAGGCTGCACCATGCCTTGGCCCTTAGTCAGCTGGGATTGGATCCAAATCTTAATATAGTAAGGAAAATATATTTGCGAAGGTACACTATTAGAACGGTGCAGTAGATTGTGGTAATTGGCTGTTATTGAATTATAGTCAGTGTATTGTGTTGACCGTGTTTCTGCTCTTCCCTGCAGGGTGCTCACAGAGTTGGTGTCTAAGATGAGGGACATGCAGATGGATAAAACAGAGCTGGGCTGCCTACGGGCCATCGTGCTCTTTAATCCAGGTGATCTCTTTTTCTTAATGGACCTGTGTAATAAAAAAGCTGGGTTTTTATTTAATGTAATAAATGTAGTAAATCAAAATATACTCCCCAGACTGTATATGGAAGTTAGACTTCAAAAGCAGCTAATTTTAAATTTTTTTGGGACATATTTTCATATGTTTAGCTGCAGATAAGCCACAGCAATGATGATGGTTAACTGTGAATATGCCATCACACAAAGTACACCACAATGAAATGTGATCTCCCAGGGAGCAGTGTAGTGGGATGGTACCTTGATAAATGGTCCCTGGGCCAGGACCTCCGAATGCAAGGTAGCCTCTAGGCCACCACTGTAATGTTTAATTACTAATTGCATAGTAACCAAACACTGGAAGCCCCCAGAACTCCTGTCGTGAGTGAGAGCCATTGTCTGTCTCTGTCTCTGTATGTGTTCAGGCAGAGTTTTGATGTCAGAACTTGGTTTCCTTCTTAATGAAACAGATCAGACTCTCATTTTTTCATTTTGGATTAGAGGCCCTGTGCTACACTGTCTCACACTTCTCCAAAAATGTCCACTACATCATTTTCGGCACAGTGGTCCAGCGGGCAGAGCTATCTCAGTCAGCTGGCATATGGCTCATGGCTGCTTCTTCAATGAGCCACAGTCCCAGAACAGCAGACAAAGCCAGCACACAGAGCTGTTCTCCACAGCCAGCCCACTCCTCTGTGCCTCTGCATGTTTTCTTCACAGCCAGACAGAATTACTGCCCCCATTCTACCAATTAGGAACTCTCCAAGGACGGCTCCAGCTCCGAGCACAGCAGAGGCAGAACCATTGAAATTCTCTCACTCATGCACTGACGGGAAAAGTTTTTTTGTAGTAGTTCTTCATGTGATGCTTTTCTGAGTAGTTTAAACTTTCCTCCATTTGGAATCAAACAACACAAAAGGGATTATACAGTAACCATAAAGTGTGAAGGAAAAGACACAACTTTACACAATATTGTCATTCTCTCTATCAGCATAAAGAGCAGCCTCATGGGATACTTCATTTTCAGGGTTGAAGAATCTCCATTTATGCTGATACTAAAGATGTAACTTGTGGAGCAGTGGGCAGCTATCAACTTTGCCCAGGCAGCAGTGTAGTGGGACAGCACCTCAGTGGTGACCTTCAGATCAAAGTCCGAACTGCTAGGCCACAACTGCCCATAATAACGTAATGGCTGTTTTGACTGGAAATTAAATAATTCTGCACATTACTATAAATAACCATGTGTCAGTCTGTATGTCTATAAACCAATAGTTATCAAAGCATATCTCAGGGCCAAATGGTCCTAAATTGTGCTCGAACTTAGCCCACAATTCACAGGAACACTGCAGAAATGTGGACAGTCCAACTGGGGCTTTGGGTACAAGTTTGAGAACCTCTGCTATAAACCATAATGTCTTTAACATATGTGTAAACTATATAACTGTGAACCTTTGATAGAATACTGTACAGTGTGTATAATATCATTGGACTTTTGGTAGATTAAACACTGCCTCCTCTTGGAAAAGCTGTAGAATGTCTCCAACTTCAGGTTTGTCCCGTTAGGCCATGGTCCACATTTTTTTGCTTTAACCCAACTGGACAGGGACTGAGCTAAAACATGGAGATGGGTTTAAGCACCACTGCTGTGAGGAAACTTTCTATATGCATTTATGAGACTTAGACCATTTCTCCTTTTTTGCATATTACTTGCTCACATTGATGTTAAAAACTCTCTGATCTCAGCATGGAGCTCCCTCAGGCCACACAGGTTGTCTAGTTCTGTTTAGTGTTTGCTTGCTGTCACATGCTCACACCCACGCATGCATGCACGAGCACACACACACACATGCGTAAGTGTGCATACACCCACCCCAAACCCTGCCCTCACACACACACACACACACACATACAAAAGCACTTTTTTTAAGCTCAAGCACAATGAGCAAGTCACACGCTTCATTAAATCTGCTTTCACGCTACATGGGTTTTCACCATGATGTCATGTTCATACATACTCCTGATGTTAAGGATAATCAGAGTTCGTTTGATGGAACAACAGGGGGAAAGGGCTTGAGTGTTCTGGGTTTTTATATCAGAATTTATTTCAGACACAGTTGGCAGCATCAAAGCCAGTATAAAGCCAGTCTTCACCGTTGGAGTAAAACCTTCAAAATTGGAACTTTACAGCTAAAGGAAATTACAATTGTAAAACCAAAATGGAAGATAATCCCAAATATTTTTTTACAGTGTTAAGATCTATAGGGTTATTCAAATTATTTAAATAAATAAATATTTTCTACATAATAATTATATTATTATTATTTTTATTTGTATTTTTCTTATTATTATTATATTACAAAGCGATACTGAAGACGCATGGTTCTGTTTAGATACGGACAGAGGATTAATGTGGTCAGCAATGACTTTTGAGTGTCTTAAAGTTAGGGAAGCAAGTTTTAGTTTTATGTTTAGTTTAATGATCCCTACATTTCCATCTCACTGTATAAACAGGCATTAAGGTGCCCCAGCTCAAAATGCATGTATTACTTAACTCTAAATAGAATAACACATCTTCTACAGCTGGTGCGACCAATCATATCTGCAAAGGTTCAGTATAGCTGCAGGTTTTCATTCCAACAAGCAGAAGCTGACCTGATATTACTTGTTTAATCAATTGGCCTCAGTCTTCAAACAACTGACCAGACGCTCCTGCATTGTTGGAATGAAATCCTGCTGCCACAGCAGCCAGGATTGCATTCTAAAGGCCTGCAGGGACCAGACTTACATATAACATTTCATTTATAGCAAATAAACAGGAAACTTTTACCCATACTTTTCCACACAACACGTTCTGTTACTGATGCTCCCTAAGGATGTCAGCAAAAAATGTGTAATAATAATAATGATAATCATAAAAATAAAAACATTATATATATATATAACAAAATAATAATAAATGAATAATTAATAACAATGATACATAAAAATAATAATAGTACATTAATAATAACTATTATTGTTGTTATTGTTATTATTTTTATTATGAAATGACACATTACAGTTGCAATATAACTGTAATATTGTGTGCTGTCTATATTATGTATGTATATTATGTATAAGAGAAATGGTGGAGTTTAAACATGGACTTGTTAAAAAAGAAAAACCAAACAGCCATTAGTGTTCAACAGTAACAACAGCAGCTTATAGCAACAATGATTTAAATGACCGTTTGTGAAAAAGCTTTATCAATTTAAAGTTCCTGCAATACTCAGTGTGACCATTGTATTCAAATGTTGCCAAAATGTCTCTTTCAGACTCCAAAGGTTTGTCTAACCCAGGGGAGGTGGAGGCTCTGAGGGAGAAAGTGTATGCCTCTCTGGAGGCCTACTGCAAGCAGAAATACCCTGAACAGCCTGGGAGGTACAGTATAGCCTGACGTCTACACACACTTAGATGCAGAGCCGTTTACAAGGCTTCCAGTGATCTTTTTGCTGAAGATGAAGTTGCCTTTCTCCAAGTCAAGTCAAGTCATATTTATTTATACAGCGCTTTTTACAACTGACGTTGTCACAAAGCAGCTTTACAGAGTTTATAAAATCCAGGTCCGAGCCCCAATGAACCTAAGCGACAGTGGCAAGAAAAATCTCCCTAATTATAGGAAGAAACCAAGGCTCAGAAGGGGAACCCATCCTCTTCTGGTCGACACCGGAGAGCGATAATAAAGTGCTATGTTGATGTAAATAGGCGGTCAGCAACAGTTTAATTGTTGATCTAGATAAACCCAACTGTGATAGTAGTTTTTTGCCAAAAGGCCGTACTGGGACTGCATATAACAAGACACTTTGTAAAGCAGGTCTTGCGTGTTTAAAACATTAGTAATTGCCCCATAGGCCGAACCCAGAAGAAAAATCCCCCCTACACACTTTCAATTTTCCCTCTAATTATGGGCCTAAATTAAATAAATATTGACCCAGCTGTTTATGTAGAGCTGTTTTGAAGAGCATCGCTCTGCTCTGTATTCCTGGAAGTCTTCTCAAAACACTAACATGAGTGATAAGTGCTTGTAAGTGTCCAGAATAAATGATCTATGTTGTGTGGTGACTTTGTTGTTAGTCTAATTCAGGAACTGTGTATCTTTGTGTGTGTGTGTGTGTGTGTGTGTGTGTGTGTGTGTGTGTGTGTGTGTGTGCTCAGTTTTGCTAAGCTGTTCCTGCGGTTGCCTTCGCTCCTTTCCATCGAACTGACGTATCTAGCGCACT
>JBBIGC010000024.1:15075824-15090498 GCA_037576955.1 Lepidarchus adonis
TGGAGTTTTCCTTACAAAAGCAGTAGTACGAATTATATGTGAATATCAGAATGTGTGTGTGTGTGTGTGTGTGTGTGATCAGGTTTGCTAAGCTGTTACTGCGGTTGCCTGCGCTCCGTTCCATCGGACTGAAGTGTCTGGAGCACTTGTTCTTTTTCAAGCTCATAGGGGACACGCCCATCGACACCTTCCTCATGGAGATGCTGGAGGCGCCCCACCAAATGACATAATGACACCGCGACCTCCCATTGCCCTGGGAGAAGGATGGGGGGGGTCTGGGGGTAGGAGTTAGACAACCCCTTCTGCCCCCAGTGACACAGATTGTGTGACGTTATTGGAAGAAAAGTGCCGCCCTATCCTAAACGTTTCACGTTCAAGGGTTTGCACACTTTTACCTTGTATAAAGATATAAATATATAAATAAATAAACTTCTAAGAATAAGCGACACAGAGGACGCATGTGCATCGGACCATCCGTTTTTGGTCAACCGGTAGAAAGCAAACAACACCGGAGAGACTCTTCAGATAAAAGGTTTTCTGGCTGGAGTTACCAGCGATGCACATGAACATCAGGGGTGGACTAAAGAGGCACGTAGGTGAGGGAACTGAACGAGTTGTGGGCACTGTTCTGGCGCAGGATTTTGCTCCACCAAAGCAGTGTTTACTCCAACCAAGACGAGTGAGGAACCCAGAACTTGACGCGGGATCTCAGCGACGTCCAGCATGTGTGGACTCTGGGATGAACCAGCACCAGCGATGGTGATAACGATGAAGAGATTCCCTCCTGCCGAGAGTCCAGGGTTTCACACCAGGTTTCCATTGTGAATAGGAGACAGTTAGTGTGTACGATCATGGCAGCGAAGCCTGGTTGGTATTGAATGCCTTGCTCTTATTAACTGAAACGTTGTTTGCAGGGCCTACTGCTTAAGGACGTTGATCTGAGATATACAATCCCTCCGTTGCGACTGTATATGTTCCCGCACCTCATTCTACAGACAAGCGTGTGGAAACTAAACTCCATTCGGTGGCGACTCCATTCACTGCTTCTGTAATGATCGGGTCAGAGAAGAGGGCTGTAGTGGAGGTTGTCGCTAAAGTTTAGGTGGAGCATCTGGAGACATGAGGACTCTGTTCGGGCGGCACCTCTGAGAACATGTGGTACACCAGTTCACCTCAAGACCCCACAAAACAGCTCCTCAATGTCAAGGACCTAGCTTTGGAACGGCTCATTCATTGTTACTGCCAGACTCAGTATTGGTATTTTTGTCAATCAATGTGCAATTACCTCCCATTCCATCCTTTTTGCTACTTCTCAGTTTTCGGTTCCTGACCCTGTCCTCATCAGTGAGTCAGCAGTTTGCGGGACGTTCATGTTTCTTAATACTTAACCTCACACCCATAGCCACCTGGCCTTCTAAACCAACTTCAGCTTACCTGGGTAACGAGGACATTAGTTGACTGTGGGCTATTTACAAGGGATAGGGACCAATGAATATTCATGAACTGCACTTCTCTGGGCAAACCAAGTGTCATTTTAGAAAAATATTTTTTTTTGTTGAGTGTAAAATACCTTGAGCTATGTAATGTTCCCATATTCAGCGTTTTTATTTCTTTTTCTGTGCTGCTGCTGCTGCTGCTGCTTAACTATGCATCTAGCATTCTTTCCAAAGACTGCCCATGGTGAGCTTGCTATCATTTTACAGAGTCACACCAAACCTGGGGGCCTTTCGGTCCCGGCCCTCGAGGCCCACAGACCAGACGGCTTTCTCCTTGCTCTTTCTTTCATGTGGTCCTGTCAGGACCTGCCTTTTGTTGCCCAGGTGGTAATGCCAGGCTACAGTACATGCAAAGAGTTATGGTAAGGCTTTAGTTTAGTTTGCAGTGAAGCGCAGGTGATGTGTCCAGGGAAAATAAAAGACTGTTGAGGCTATGAGTGAGCTGTGAGTTCCCCCTAGTGGAGGAGATGCAGCACTGCAGCATTACTTGAAGTATTTAATCGGAAAGAAATGGCACTTTTTTCATAATAGCAATGTTTTTTTCTTTCTTTCTTTTCCTCAGTCAAACATAGGATTGGATATGATCAGCAGTTACACGAATGTCTGATCAATTCATGCGATTAATTGGAAGTACATGTTCGGCCTGTAAGGTCATTATTACCTTTAGTTGGAATATTGCTATAGTGCTCTTGGGAACGGGGCTGAAGGAAGTCTTTCTGAACGTTTCTGGAGAAATTGGCTCTTATAGCATTGGAGCAAGGTTGGGTTTCTTGGGGAAATGCTGTAACCGGCCACTTTTCAGATAAAACATCCATCAAAACACAAGGGGGAAACCCAAGGGCCACGGATGAAGCACTGTAGATCTTAATGATAACTAATTTACATCCAGCTGCATTTGAAAAAGTATTTTTTCTGACAAATGGAGTAAACTGATCTCGGTCTTAAACAGAGCAGTGTCAGACGACAGGGACATTGAAGCCATATGCAGATTTGTAAAATCACCAACGACAAAGTTGAAACTCACCTGCAGGAAACATGAGTCCTCTGAACTAAAGATTGGCCGGATAAACACATGCTTAAATGCTTTATATATGAGATAAAGCTATATTTTGTCTATATGTACATGTGTATATATTTATAAATACTTGTATAAATATGAATCCTTTCCTTAAATGTTTCCAGTCAACATTAGTAAATAGAGCGACGAAGCGCTTTGGTGTAACTTGCTGAACAGTGGCCTAATTGCACTGTGTATTATTCTGAGAAGCCAGGATTGGTTGAATGTGTGAATTGCTGAAGCTTTTGTGTTCAGCTATAATGAACTAAAGCAGAGAAATGAGCAGAATACCAGCAGCTCTTAGCCCTAAGATATGATCACTCACCAGCTCTTTCACAGTTCGATAATCATCCATACGAAACCTCACAAAGTGCGAGAACCAGGCCTGGAAGCTGAAGTGTAAAGGTGGAAAGATATGCTTTTACAAAATAAAACTGATTGGATATTCAGGACAGCAGCTATAGGTCAAATGCAGAAAAGCATTTTCAGGTTCAGGCCCTAAAAAAAAAAAAGTCTGGGTTGACGTGGGTAGGCTTAAGCCCTGACACAATCACTTCTGTAGTTGCCACAAGGACAGAACATTTTAAAATGTTGAGGATAATTATAGGACAACTAAAAAAAATCTATTTTTGTAAGAAATGTAATTTTATCCCTTGCTTATGTATTCATGCCTTTCTCCCTCCTTCCGTGGGCTGTTGTATACATTGTGTAAATGTTGATTTGAAACTGAAAAGCGTGAGAAAATAACTAAGACCTCTTTAAAAGTTGGCGATGGAAGGGCAGAGGTCAACGGTGGCACCCTTGCAACTTTCTCCTGTACTTTGCCTGTTTGTTTTTCCTTCGTTTCCTTCTTTCCGTCACTGAGTGACAGGACTGTCCGCTCATATGTTCATCTATTTTTAACGAAATGGAAAAGACATCTGTTATTTGTGCATTGTTCTTTGATGTTCTTTCATGAAAAAGAAAAAAATATTAAAGTTTAAAATATGAATTCAGCAGTTTTTTTCTCTACAAATATCCAGGGTGGCTTCAGTTTCTCTGGGGTCATTCTGAAATAAGCATAATGATGAAATGTTTAAAAGAATCATGTTAAAGAGCCCGTATCCTACAAGTATTTTCTTTATTTTTATTCATTGTTTATGCAATTTTTTGTGTTTATTTACCAAAAAAGTAAATACATTTAAAAATAATAATAATACATTTAAGAGGAAAATACAATTAATACCTAAAAGGCAATTAATACCTAAATTAATATTTCACATGACTGATTTCCAGCCTCTCTGTACTCGTTAAAATTAAACAGGCTACATTTTACTGCCTTTAATAAGTGGCTGCCTTAAATTGTGCCTGATTTAAAAAGTAGTCTCGGCTGAAACACTACATTCCAGTGCAGGACAAACAGGTGGGCTGATCTGCATTAAGCTGAAAAGGTGAGTATGGGGGTCCGCGACTTAGGACGGGGTTCTGTTCCTCATTGCGTGTCCTAAGTTGAAACCCATTACAGAAATGTCATGGGGGCTTTTCTCTCAATCCACCAGAGGGAGACGTTGACCCACCGGAGGCTCTGTCTTTTCTGAGCGTTTTATTAAAGATACTTTCACTTTTCATACCATAAAAAAAACAGCGTGTAGTGCAGCATCATAACAACGAATATTCATAAATTGAGTACGTCATAAGTCGAGGAACCCCGGGATACCTAATTGACATATCAAAAACAATTAATTTGTTTCCATAGATGAACTGTGTGGACAGAAGAGAACAGTAAGGTTAGAAACTTGAAAAATACGCCTACCCTGCCTATTTGATAAGGTTTACAGAATGGGCCCACACTAGTAGCGGTCATTTAAAAAAGAAAAAAATTCTTTATTGAGTCACAGGTCAAGTCCAGAGTGACTAAATGCAATACAGATGCAGTTTTTCCCCATGCCGCCCTTTTCATCACTGCAGTGCACTGAAACTCAAAAACTATAAAGGGACAGAGAGAGAGAGAGAGAGAGAGAGAGAGAGAGAGAGCGAGGCTGGGTTAAAGCCAACTCTCGTATTTGTTAAGCAGGAAAATAAAGTAGTCACACACAACCACTGAACCAGTTACTGAAGACAAAGTTAAGACCACCGGACAAAAGAGTGCTGGTTAAACAGAGCTGTAAGTATGTACATAGAGGAATTTAATTTTTATAAACCGAAGTTGTACCCCATCTTTGGTCACATGTAGATGATGCAGCTATAATCACTGTGAACCCTTTCAAAAAGAGTAATTCTATGGCAAATACATTTTATTAGCAAGCCTAGAATCCACCTTCATTTAAAGGGCCCATTACCTACGTTACTTTAAAGTCAATATATGACTATGAATTTCGTTCATGTACCAAACCTTTAGATGTAACAGGTCATTATATTTTTCTGTCATTAAGAAATATCTTTGCAAATGATCTGTTCTGACTGGCTGCCCCATTAATAGTCCTTAAATTCACCATAGGCTGATTTGGGGTAATATGTAAAAGTATTGGGTTTTGTGACCTCACAAATTATTACTGTCTGACGTATTACATCAAACTTCAACAAAAAGAAAAAAAACTTTTTCCAGAATATGAGCCCTTTAAATCATTGATGAAATCAAATGCTTTCAAACTGAACTTTGTTAACCATTTTAATCTATTAAATTCCTATTAAATATGGGCTCTACCTTTATCAACACGAGCAAAAATCTGTTCATAATCTGTTTACAACACTAGCAAAATTCTGTTTGTAAGCCATGTCTCAATCATATGCCAAGAAACAGTAAAGTTCAGAAAAGTTTTAACTGGTACCAAAAGCTGGTCAAATTTCAGAGCTTAGCATACTTTAAATGGAATTACATATCAGCGCTGATTCACTTCTAATCTTTTAAGGAATGGCTGTAATGCCAGAAATTGAAATAGATAACATTGTTGTTGTTTTTTAAAATGCTGGAGAAAACTTGCTCACTGCTATAAAAAGTGGAGTTTGGCTTGTGTAATATTAAGTATAGAAATATGAAATTCTCCAAAGTACATAGTTTTTTTACACTGCATATTTAACTCAAGACAAAGTCACTAACCATAAAAACGACCAGTATTGTAACAATAACAGAAGAAACTGTCAGTTGTGTGTGCATTAGAGTGCTGTACAGAAATACGCACAGCAGTCTTGGCGATTATTGACACCTTTCAAGACATACATTTAACTGAATGTACTTACACATGAAGCACCACAAAGGTAATTATCTTAGACCTTCTGTCACCATTGGAATATATAAGGAGATAGGTAGTAGCAAAGTTACTGTTTTTTAATTTCTAGACCAGGGGTTCCCAAATCTGGTCCTGGAGGCCTAGTGTTCGGAGAGGAGATCTGGACATCAGTGCTCCAGGGCTAGATTTGGGCGTCCCTCACTTAAGGCCACGAGAGCCAACTGTGTAACGGAGGAAATTCCAATCTTATAAATGGCTTTTGAGCAGTTGTACAACAAACAATAACAGAAGGCAGACAGTTTCATCTGTGAGAATGCCCACCAAATATGCACCCAAGGCTCACTTCTGGCTTACCTTAATGTACGAAATGAACACAAGACTAGTGTCATTCTACAAAAAGACGAGCAAACAGGCTGTCCTAAGCTAGCAGAGCGGTGTGTTTAGTCAAAGCTGTCTAGATCTAAATTACCAAAGTTTAAAGCTTTGCCACAATGCACAGGATGGGGCTCTGAGGGTTTAATTGGTGATAAAGAAGGAAAACATCCAGGTTGGGGTAAGGCAGAGAGAGACAGAGTAAAGACTGTTTTAGTGCACAAAAACAGTTAAAAGAGTGGTGTGTTGGATGTTCTGGACATGTGCTTATAACATCATCCTTCTCACTAACCAAGATCAAGGTATCACCAGCATGGACAGTCTGGGCCCATATTTCTGATGATAAAAGTCCTTCCTCAAAATGAAAAGTACAAAATTAAAAAAAACAAAAAAAAGTGTACAATAATAAAATAACCCTTCTCAAGCATATCTTCTAGCTTAGCAGTCACTTTTCCACAGTTTGATGGTCTTGTCATTTTCTAGTGCTGCTGATGCAATGATGTTTTCTGTTGGGTGACAGGCAGTGGAGATCACCACATCTGGAAAATAGAGAATTTAATTAGTGGTGTCAACTATATTTCATAAAATTATGCATTTAGGAATTTCAGCACTCAATTATTAAAAACTCAAATATGCTGGTTCGATTAACTTGCATGGCGTTTTTCTCTCAGCAGCTTTATAAAATCAATGTATTAAAACATTGGGTTATTTAGATTTTTAAAAATACAACTAACAATGAATAAAGAAAAATACTAAAATAGAAATAGGCTCGATAGAAAATCAAAATAGAATTGGATGAATACCAAAAATGCAATTTGGGCCAATCATGTTATCACCAAGTCAATATATTCAGAAATAATATGTGCTGCCATATTTCTTTACCTGTATGACCTTGTAGTTTCTGTACGATTTCCTTGGTCTGCAAGTTCCAGATGTAAACCATGTTGTCTTCTGAACCAGAGACAATCCACTGAGAGAGAAAATGCGTTTACTCTTACAATTTATCTCCCAAATGATCCTTCACAACAAACATATCTGCATTTAGCATACATAGTATTCAGCCACCAAGAGGGTGTGCCTCTACCTGTATTTTAAAGCAGTTTCTCAAATTAGAAAAAAAAAAAGGCTATAAAAAAGTATTTTAAAAAAAATTAAATTAAACCTACAAAAAATACTCACCTTGCCACCTGTGACCGAGAAATTGGCAAATATGCAGTACTTCTCATTTTTATGACCGGTGTAGGTTTTCAAGCACTATAAGAAAAAGAAAGGGTTTGACATACATTATGATTAGATTATATTTTTATATAAATTAAAGCACTTTTATTTTACTAAAAAGCAGCTAAATGAAATGAAGTAACCAGGAGTCCAGGTAGAAATTGTATCAACTAAATCAATTTCATATTACTTTGTATTATACAAAAACCTCAAGTGCACAATTATCAGAAATCTAAATCACATGACTCACGATACAATCCTCACATCCACTTAACCACTTTGTCAAAGTGAATACACTAAAGGTCCAGAGCAGTTCTTACCTTCCCTTTACTGTAGTCCCAAAGTTTTAAGGTACTAAAAAAAGGGGGGGGGGGAGACAAACATTAAACTTTACATTTTAGTTTACAAAAATCAACTCCTTAATTTTAAACAACTTTTACTTTAATATTCTTAATGATCAAAATGATCATACTACTGTTTTTCCTTAAGCAGTGAGACTGTTACTTACTTATCCAGTGTGGCAGCCAGAATGTATTTGCCATTGGGAGAAAACTTCACAAAAGACACAGGAGGGTTGTCATCATCTGAGAAATATATGCAATGGATGATACATTAGTATCATATGTGTTTCACTGTTTGAATTTGTTTTAAAGTTTTTGACTGTTTTCTATCACACATAGGTTTATCAAAGACTTACCAATGAGCGTTTTAAGGCACTGGCCTGATGCTGTGTCCCAAATGCGGCTGTAAATGCATTAAGATCAGCATTAGTGTGTGTTTGACTAACAGAATTAGTTCTGCAATGAAGACCCAATTAAGTGGGATGCATTAGTATTTTAAGCTATTCCAACAGTAATCAATACCACAAAACAGAACTAAATTAAGCATGCTTTTTTATATTTTTTAATTCTCCCCAAATTTCAAAGACAATTCAATTCACAAAAACTTAAATAATTAGCTGATAATTTAAAGGAAGTTTGTTAATAAGGCAGAAAGTTAAAGTCTGAAGTGTTGTGTTCCACTAAGACTGGAGTGAGGTCCATGTGTACTCGACACTGCTGAGATAAAGAGAGGGCTCGCCCTTGAGTTTACTCACCAAAGTCCATCGTAGCTGCTGGAAACAATCAAAGATCCATCTCTGTTAAAATGGACCTGAAAGGAAGAGTTCATGACAGCTTGTAACACTATTACAGATTGCATGTCATAAAATGATTGCAGATTTGCAGATCCCACTGTGTCTGACAGATAGTAATGGAGAGGGAGGTATGTAGTCAGAGGATGTCAATACTCACTGCAGAGACGGGGTCAGAGTGGGCTGGCAAAGTCTTCAGACACTTTCCCGTCTTAACATCCCATATCCGAACACTCTCGTCAAACTAATGAGTAGAAAAGCCATATTTACAGATTTGTTGGCATAAAGTAGAAGCAAAAATACTCAGGTGTAAGGCTGTCACTATATTTTACTAGAAATGAAGTAATCTACTAATTAACTGGCAATTAATTGGATAATCAGAGTTCCAAAGTAAAAACATCAGAACAGTATAAATAGACCTGAGGTATTATTAGCAAGAAACACTGGAATACACATAATTTACAAGTACAACACACTATATCAGACAATATTAGTTTAATCTCAGGACTCAAAGATGTAGACTATGCTGGACACCTATAGATAAATCAACAAGCAGTTAAACTACAAAAGGCAGTAACAATGTAAAAATGTACAGATCTCGTACAATCACAAACTTCATATATGACGTATACACTCATTGGGTGTAACGCAGACGTTTTTGTCCTCACTGAATATCAGCAATGAAAGTGTGTTAACCCTGCATAGAAATCATAAGCATGCACTACCTTTTAAACCAAAAGTAGACCAGCAATATAGAACACTTTTACATTTTATTGATTCATACCTTAATGATATTTGATAAATTGATTGGTTTATGCAAGCGTTTTACAGAAACAGAGACCAATAAAAGAATTTAAAATATGTACTACGGTCATGCAAATTACCTACTAATATAATATACTAATTAAAAGAAGAGTTTAATTAAAGCACTTGCCCAGCCCTATTGAGAGCACTCATAAAATGTCAAAGGAAAAGGTGTGTAAGTAACGGACTTACTGATCCAGATACGATGAGATTGGACTGGGGATTGAAATTACAGCAGAATACATAGTTGCTGTGGCCCTTCAAGGTTTTCAGACATTTTCCCTGGAAAGATACAGAAAAACAGTATAGTTCATAAAACACCCTAACATCACAGCATGATTCAGCTAAGCTTTCATAGTGAACACACACCAAGTGCACCACAACCAAATGCGACCTTTGTAATTTACCCATCACACGTGCACGTGCCTGGGCTGGGACTTGAACCTGCAATTACAGTTTATAGGAGCACAGGTTAGCTCCATGTATACTTACAGAGCTCACGTCCCAGATCTTCAGGGTTTTGTCGTCAGACGCAGAGACGAGAAGGTTGGAGTCAGAGGACCAGGCCACATCTGAAATACCCTGGAGACAAGCAATTATGAGTTACATTGTGAAATGGGTATTACTACTAAAGCACAAATGAAAACTAAAAATTATGCATTATATGTTAGTCATCAAGAAATAGATAATATTAGTGTCTGCCCAACTGGCCAAATTCAATAAACTTACAAGTTTATGACCAGATATTGTCTTCTCAAATTTTCCATCATACGCTCCCCATATTTTGATTAGTTTATCAGCAGCTGAAAAAACATACAAAGCCATTTATGAGGGCTAAAAAGAAAAGTAGTTAAACAAGTGGTTCAAGATTTTTTCTTTAAAAAATTGCAAACATGTCCTGGACAAACCTGTATGTCTAAAGTAATGTCAATTCCTTTAACCAAGCTCTAAATCCAACCGAAAGATAGACAAGCCATGCTCTACCCAGAATAAATTACTTTGTGTTTTATTTAATGGTCTTGTATTTACTTGGATACAAGCCACAGTTACTGAGAATATTTAAACTTAAAAATGTATTGACCATTAATAAAATAACCATCAAAAATAAAAAAAAGATTTCCGTTACTCATCAGCATTTATTAGTGGAAAGAGGAGTGTTCAGTACACAGAACAGACATGCCATGTGTTGCATCCTTTAAATTAAAATGGCACAAATGTTAAATGCCACTCTGAAGCTGGCATGTGTGACATATGCTGCTGTGCCACAATGCCCAGTCTCTGACATCTTGCTTCTGTGTGACTTGCAGTGCCGCAAGGTAAATTAGCCACTTGGAACAGAGTGTTTTCTATTCATGAGCAATCATGTAAAGGTAAAACCTTCTGTTTCATTCAAAGGTGGGTTTCTCTTTGCATTTGCCTATGAAACCGCTTCTGGGCATTTTTCTACCCTACCAGTCATTTTTTTCTGTTTAATATAAAACTGGGACAAAATAAACTATGTAGTTATGCTAGTGCTTAGTATTATTTAGATCACCAGAGCATTGTGCAGAAAATAAGTGCAACGCAATGACTGCAATGAAAAAACTCAAAAAGATATTTTCTGCATCTCATTCAGTCATCGTCTCAAGCACTAAGAAGGTAGATGAAAGAACTGTTTTCACATTTCAAGTTTCATTGTCATGTGTAATTCATCACGATTTCTGTACAATTTATTTGCCATTCATATTGTTGATTTTATCTGAAAAGAAGTTAACACTTGTTCTCCATAAATCAAACTTAAATATATATCAATTTAATTGCCCCCTTTGCTTTCATAACTTAGCATTTATTACATACAGTCTTTACCCTGCCACCCACATTTCTTTATTTATATTTTCTTGGCAAAACACATATAGATCATCTTGAATGCACAGCATGTTTAAAGTTCTAGTCGTGGATTTCTACAATAACTTTGGGGAGAGTGAGGCCAATTTCAAAACTTTTATCAATTGTTAACCTTGATATACGTTTTGAATAATTCTCTTGTAATATCCAACCTTTCCTCCTCTTCAGTTTCTTTTTTACTGTGAAATATTAGCTTCTAGGATTTGCTGATGTTTTTTTTTTACAACCCTTTCGTTTCACTTTGTCCTTGCTTTAATGTCTGTGTAACTGGATGTCAAATTTAATACTAATGTTTGTTCAGTGTATTACACTGAGCAAATAAATGGCAAGCACACATTAAAATAATTTCATCTTCCATACAGACAATTAAATAATTGAATTTCACTCAGAAAATGACCAACACATACTTTAATCAGCAGTCCTAATTTTCCTGAATAACTAAACATTTAAAAATGAAGATTTTATGAAGAATTTAACATAAGCATGGTGTGCCCAAATCTACCCACTGTCCAAAACTACTTACATGAGCTGGCGAGCCATTCCCCACTTGGGCTGAACTTGACAGATGAGACAGCTTTTGTATGGCCAGCTAACGTAAACTTCAAGGTGTAGTTTGGCTTCACAGGTGCTGACTAAATCAAGACAGAAAATAAACAGTTATGGGGATAATCGTGTCAAATCACAACCAGGTTGCATTACTGTCAGTTAGCTGCAGTGGAGGAAATGTGTGAAATAAATGGTTAATTTTAAATGATTTACCCCCAAAAGAGAAACATTACACTAAAACAAATTAGTAATGCAATACACAAAAGCCACAATACATCTGTAATTATATTGCATTTTTTCTGATGTTACATGAAACTGGGTCATTTCAGGATTTTTTATTCCATAGCTCCAGATCTGTCTAACATCAAGATTCCCGCACCTGCTTGAACATAAGATTTAAGAATTGTTCATGGCGTCTCCAAGCCTAACTCAAATTCAAGGACCTAACACAGCATACTTTAAGACTGTTGTAACTTAAAACATAAGTTCATGAGTTTCAGGAGAGAATATTTAAAACGAAGACATTCACTGTTCATTGAAGTTCATGAAATGTAATAACTACTGAAACTGCAGGAGTGTATTTGTTGGTTTAATTTACTGACACTTTTATTTTGAAGGACAGAGTTTTGGCTCAGTAGCACCTCTCCTATCTTGCTCAGAATGTTTTCTCTCTGCACCGTTAAGTTCTGTTTTTCCATGCAGTCAGCAAGTAAAGGTGTATTACAGAATGAACTCGCTTGAGTGGTCATTATTCTGGAAGCTTCCACTATCCCACAAAGACAAACTGTCTGCTAAGCATTAGCTCTCATTTGTCTGCAACTGCATGAACGTAGCCTGTCTATTAGCATGAAAAAGCACACATTATATATATTTTTTATTTCCCTCCAAACATGCCTTTGCGGATAGAGTTCTATTTTAACAATCAATTTACAGCACTTGTTTCAAAAGTGCATCAGGCTTTTGTATATGTTCTGTTGCATACCTCTGACTTTGGATTTTATGATGGGGAGCATCATATGGTATGGGTAAGGCAAGGAAAGGATGAGGTTTTCTTTTGCTGACTCTTCCATGAAAGTCTTGTGGAATGGTGCACCACCACTCCAGAGTCTACAAATTCTTCCTGCAGGTTTTTTGCAAATGGGGATTTTGATTCGCCTTTCTGACCAGCATTCAAGCAATTCCAGCAATTCTCTCCAAGAGTTTTCTTGGGTCTTCCAGATATCATCTTTTCCTCTTGATCCTCTTGATAACATTTCTCACTGTGGAAACTGTAAAGTAACAACTCCTTGCGATCTTCTTGTAGCCTTCTCCTGCATTGTGGGCATCAATAACTTTCATTTTACACAGCTGCCTAGAGGAACCCATGGTTGTTGAGTGGCCACAAGTGTGTGCACAAGGTTTGAAGAGTCTGATTATTTGTAAAGCTTCGAAATTGGCACCAGATGACATTTACTAATGCCATGCATCAAATCTAACGAGCTGATTAAGGTCTGAAACCTTGTAAATTGTACGTTGTAAACCTTGTAAAACGTGTAAACCTTGTAAAAAAAATAATCTGAGATTTTGGAAATCTTATGGTGCCCAAACCTTTGCACAGTGCCAGAATAATGTTTTTGTTCCATTTATGGCATAAAAAGTAACCATGCATCAACATTTGCTGAAAATATTGTTTATTTTTCCATGTCCTAGAGAGACCATGTTAATAGCCTTTCAATTACAAAATTACCTAAATCTGTATTAATCAAGGGGTGCCCAAACCTTTGCATAAGACTCTATATTCATTATATGTCAATTATATGCCTTTTTTTCCTGGAATTTCAATGATTATTGTTTTCAAATAATAAAACGCAAAATTCATTATCTCAGAAAATTTGAATATTGTAAAAAAGTTCAATCTTGGAAAGTCATGGTGCTTGGAAAGTCACCTGCAAAGGTTTCCTGAGCCTTTTATAGTTCTCAGTCTGGTTCAGGAGGCTACACAATCATGGAGAAGACAGCTGATTTGACAGATGTCCAGAAGACAGTCATTAATGCCCTCCACAAGGAGGGTAAGCCACAACAGGTAATTGCTAAAGAAGCTGTTTGTCCCAGCATCAGGGACAACCGCAGCCTTTAAAGAAAAGGATTGCCAAGCAAAAGCCATTCAAGAATTTGGGGGAGCTTCACAAGGAGTGAACTGAGGCTGGAGTAATCACAAGCCACTACACACAGATGAATCCTAGACATGGTCTACAATTGTCACATACCTCATGTCAAGCCACTCCTGAACCTGAGACAACGTCAGAAGAGTCTTACCTGGGCTAAGAAGAAAAGACACTGGACTGTTGCTGAGTGTCCAAAGTCCAAATCTTTTTAGATAAATTTATATTTTGCATATAATTTGAAAATCAAGGTCCCAGAATGTGGAGAAAGAGTGGAGAGGCAACCTGGGCTTCCATTACACCTCAGCAGTGCCACAGGCTGATCGCCTCCATGCCACAACACATTAGCGCTGTAATTCATGCAAAAGGAGCCCAACCAAGTATTGAGTGCAGAGGAATGAACATAATTTTCAGAGGTCTGATATTTCTGTTTAAAATATCCTTTTTAATTGATCTTATATGATATTGAAATGTTATGAGACAGTGAATTTTGGGTTTTATTATCTGTAAGTCATAATCATTGAAAATCCAAGAGATAAACGCTTGACACATTTCACTCGATGTGTAACGAATCTGTATATATGAATTTCACTTTCTGAAAGGAATGTCAAGAAATATTCAATGTGTTCACGATATTATATATATATTTTAGATGCGCCGGTATGTATGTGTGTACCTGTATGTATATGAACCAAGCTTATAATAGTTTTGGATTTTTCATTAGTTTTAGTTTTCATTTCATTTTGACTTTTTGTTTTCAAATTCAGTTAGTTTTAGTTAGTTTTTAGAGGCAGCTTTTCTAGTTTTTATTAGTTTGT
>JBBIGC010000024.1:15103090-15113786 GCA_037576955.1 Lepidarchus adonis
TATCCCCCATGTTTTATACATGGTCAAAACTGTGCGGTTTTCCATTTATCCTCCACCAAAGTCTTAAAGTTATGGTGGTAGGGTGCAGGGAGAAGGGCATTATATATATATATATATATATATATTTTTTTTTGTACATCTGGATAAATAAAGCAAGAGTATCTCATTTATTTCTCCCAGAAATGTAACCAGAAAAAATTGATTTTAAAAAGGCCAATATTCCATACTGCCAAATTTTACATGATGGCATGTGATTCTTTGTTTCTTCTTTTACAGATTCTAATTTTTCATTTTCTGTCTTTTCACAATTTTATATATTTTAATTTAGAATGTATTCATATTTGCTTATCCAGTATGAAAGGAAACTGTACATGGTAAATGCAGATTTTTCTATCGGTCCTATTTCACTGGTTAATTTTTACAAAGCCTTTTTATTATGCAAACATTTTATGACTGCCTTACAAAGAGCAAGACATGCTGGATAAGCAACAACAAGAAAAAAATTAATATAAAAAATGCATTTGCTGAATAAATGTTATTGTCCATTAAGTGGGGTAATTAAAATTAAAATTTCTGATGCTACAATATGAACTGTATTATGACCATTTTCATTGGATAACTTGCTTGTTTTCTGCTCTGCTCTTTTTTTTTTTTTTTTTTTTTTTTTGAGTAGATCACTGATTCCTCCTCTTCCTGCCTCTATCCCCAGCTGAAAGCCGTCCATGAACAGCTAGCTGCTCTCTCGCAGGCCCCTGTCAGTAAACCAAAGAAAAAGAAAGAGAGGAAGGACAAAGACAAGAAAAAGAAAGATAATAAGCACAATAAAGCGAAACCTGAAGATGACAAAAAGGCCAAGGCAGGACAACCTACGAAACAAGCTCAGCCGAAGAAGGCCCCGGCCAGGAAAGCTAACAGCACTGTTCCTGGCAACAGGTTCTTTTATCTCTGCTTTTCAGTAGCTGATATTCATTTACTTGTTTTAAATTCAATCATTTTGTTGTAAACTGATAGCAAAACTCATTCCTGTGCCCCATTTAATTAATTTATTTTTGAGTAATCCATGGTGTAACTCTCATCTTTGTTTGTTCTTAACAGGCAGCCAAAGAAGGGAGCCAGAGGAGGGGCAGGCTATGAGTCAGATGATGAAAACACAGCTCTGCCCATGACGTACGATGAAAAGCGACAACTGAGTCTGGATATCAATCGATTGCCAGGAGAGAAGCTGGGCAGAGTGGTGCACATCATTCAGTCCAGGGAGCCCTCACTGCGAGACTCCAACCCAGACGAGATCGAGATTGACTTTGAGACGCTTAAGCCTTCCACCCTACGCGAGCTGGAGCGATACGTTAAGTCCTGTTTACAGAAAAAACAGAGAAAACCTTTACGTGAGTTCAGTTCTGTTTCTTCTCCTGGCCAAGCAGAGGCTGCACACTAGCAGGAAACACAACCTGTGAAAAGTCCCTCTGCTCCTTCAGAGTAATGGAAGGAGGAGCTAGCTTTATACAAAAAAAAAATCACTGCAATTCTACACCCTTTTCCAATGTTTAATTTTTTATACAATGTTTTAAAAATATATTTTTAGTATTCTTTTTTATTATTTATTTAAAAAAAATATAGTTTCTGCACTGTTGCACTTTTTAAATATTTTTAGCAAACTAAGAGTGGTCACAGCGACTACAGCTCCCTTCCCTGCTCAAAATTTCTCGTACAGATTCCCAGTTAGTTTATTAATCACAATGCAAGGGAAATACGGAGCAGTTAGTCGAGCTAAGTAGGGAAGCTGTGACCTTTCTCACGCCTCTATTGTATCTTGAAGTCTATAATGAGTGTTTTGAATTTCATCCAGTCTGAATGCAGTCTTGGTCTCTAACCTGTGTTGTTCTTCGTCTCTGGTTTTTAGAGAAAGGCGGCTCTGGGCCAGGCACAGGCCCATCCCGGCTCAGTGGCAGCAGCAGCTCTTCAGACTCTGGCAGCAGCAGCTCCAGTGGCTCCACTTCAGACAGCAGTGACTCCGACTGATTCTTTTTATTTACATTTTTACATTTTTTTAATGTTGTATGCAGTCATGGTTGTTTCTCTGAGACTTTTTTTATAAGAGGGGGAAAAAAGAACAGTAAAAGCGCATCATGTTAAAACATGATTTTTTTTTCTTCTACTATAAACCATTATGGGGAGAAATGATTAAAAAATAGATCACACATTTCCACAGACTCTGAAATGGATGTCCACATCAACCAAACTAGAACAATGAACATAGAAAACCTTGGAAACGTGGAAAAAGGAAACCTGACCCAAACAATATTTTAGTCTGTTGGCATTACAAATAAATGGCATCTCACAGAACTTTCATCTGACCATTCAGCTCCTCTTCTCCTACAGGTGGTGTTGTATTTATATATTTTTTTATATATATTTTTTTTTTCATTTTCTTTATTTTGTTGCTTTTTTTTCTCCATGCCAGCCTTCATGACATCAGTGGATTTATTTTTAAAGACATTTTTTTTCTTGAACTGCCAGATTTTGTATTTTATGTTCATAGAATTTGATTATGTGGTGTTTTGTCAGCGAGCATGTTTATGTAGGCTTGGTGATGTAGTGAATCAACATCTGCTTTCGTTAAATATCACAAGCAAATAACTTATTTGTTTCAGCAGTTTAGAGTTAGAATTGTGTTCCATATTCAGGAGAAGGGTGAGAAATTATTTTTGATTGAACTTTCAACGTAATTTGGTCGCTTGTCTCGTTTGTGGCACCATCTTCAGACGTGAATGTACACGGTTCTAAATCGCTCCACCCTGTTACAACTGATGTCTAGATCTACAATGGCTTTTGCAGCTGGAAGCTGTCATTGAGAATTGTCCACCTGGCAGCAGAAAATTCATTTACCTTCAAGCAGTCGATTGCTGTTCTGGTGTAGGACTTTCTATGAAGTGTTGCTCCCTTCTGAATGTTTCCTGTGAACTTTTGTACGATGATCAATGAATCACAGTCTTCCTTCAATCATACTCATGCAAAATTGATTTCTGAATGTAAGACAACAGGTTTCTCATTACAAATCTCCTTTTTAAAAGGAATAAATGAACATTTATGACCCACTTAAAGCCACAATATTCCAAATGCTGCCTCCTCTTGCTCATATTTAAATATGCGGTTCTTTTTTATTTTTGTCTTGTCAGCTTATTGAGTTTTAAAGGGAATAAATGATTTGTTTGGTTACATATAATTGATTTAGGGTCCACTTTGGAAGGAACATTTTAAAATGCAATTTGCCTTAATCCTTTTTGGAGAAAATCAAATTAATGAGGGACACTTAATTTTCCACTAATTATAACACTAATTGATGTAGTCAAATGCATAATTATTTGCAATATCTTTCTGTTGTTCTGTGTCTAATTGTACTTTACAGCAAAACTTCCCAAATTGCCTTCCCACAGCAATCTGATACCAATGTTCATCAAGCCCGATCAGGTTTTACCAGAGTGATATCTTTTGGAAACGGACTGAAGACAATTATATGATTATATAGAATGGTATAAATATATATATAAACAACTTCTAGATCATTTCTAGACCCTGATAAAAAATTATATTAAAATAGCTCCTTTTTATATTTTGAAAAACAAATGTTTACTTTTTATCTTTGACATGCATGCCAGTCTATTGTATCTTTCTTATAACGTTTGAGCTGTTTATAGTTATCTTCCTGCAAATGTCACTCATAGGAACAACCACAGCAACAAAACCAAGGATTCGGTGACTGTAGATTCAGGCTTGTTTACTGGACCATGGGCCGTAGGGTTGGGCTTTGGGTTGGATGGAGAGAGGCTAACATTTGAATGCATCGTCTACCAGGAATTTCTTCAATGCTGGGAAAATACTGTTTTTATTTTATTTTATTTTAATATAAAATAAATTACAAAAATACTCCTGTTAAGTGCCCTTGTTTTCTGCTTTCACACTTAGTGCCTCTCTACCATCTGCTTACACACTGCACGTCTAGTCTGTTTAGTAGTAGTGTTTGTTTATTGTAACTGCTTTGCATATTTTATAGATTCTCATGTCCTACCACATAGCAGTATGTTTTCATTGACACTAAACTGGTAATGGCTTTATCTTTGTGTTACAGTAAGACTTCTGGGTCTTGTTTTATCTTTTCGTGAATAATTTTTTTATTTGGCTGTTTGAGAACAGGGGTTCCCTAATCTGGTCCTAGACGGCCCAGAACAGTTTGGCCTCAGACACAACCTGGAAATCACCACACTGGGCTAAACATCAGCCCACCATGACCACCTCCACCCCCCCAGTCTATAACCTTTAGAATAGTAGAAATGTACAAGTGATGCTGAAATAATTGATACTCCTGTGGAATATCAAATGACCACTAGAGGGCAGAAATGTTCTATTTTCTCTTTGCTGTCTTAACATCTTCCGCTTGTCAAAAAGAGATTGAATCACATTATTTTTCTTATGGGTCGTCCAACCAATATGGTTTTTAGTCTATTGGTGTAATTGTTGGCAGTGGGAGTGAAAATCTGTCATTGTGACCACACCACAACGAAATGTGTCCTCTGCATTCAACCCAGCAGTTGGCAGCTATGAACAGCACCCAGGAGGCAGTGAAGGGTGGTGTACCTTGCTCAAGGTGAGTACCTTGCTCAAGGGTGGTGCCCTCAGTGGTGCCCTGCCTGCAACCTTCTGACCTTAGGGGTAATGGACCTCCATAATTCCTTCTCCTGTGTGCTGAACATTTATTTGAACACAAATCCAATGAAGTCACTAGGCCACCACTGCCCCAGTGAGTGACACTTAATGGCTGTAGGTGACAACTATTAAGAGTCCCCCATATGGCAGTGGTGGCCTAGTGGTTAGGACTTTGCAGGTTCAAGTCCCAGCCCTGACACCCCTGAGGTAACCCTTAAACAAGGTATCTTTAATGCTGGGCGCTGTTGATAGCTGCCTGCTGCTCCATGTGTGATGGGTTAAATGCAGAGGACACGTGTGCTATGGTGTGTTCAGAATGTCAAATAGTCACTTTCACTTTCAAAAGTGTGCCTGAACTCTTAACAGTAGGTTGTAAATATCAGATGGTTGACCAGTAAACATGACTTCATTGGATTTGTATTCAAATAAATGCTCAGCACACAGGAGAAGAAAGTATGGAGGTCCATTAAGTATACACCCTGGCTTTTCTCTGCTGTATTAAAAACCAAAGAAAGCTCATGGGTAGAGAGGTCATGTTTCAAACCCCTGTATCTTGCTTGAAACATTGCAGCATCCATTTGGTTTTTTGAAGGCAAAGTGTATACGGTCATGAGTAAAGGTTCGGGAACTTGGGATTGTGTTTTTAATTGAAGTGACGATCCATATGCTCTACGGAGACACAGTTACAGTTTGTGTTGTATTAACATATTATCTCTGTCCAGTTTGGCCCAGTGCTGCTAAGAGTCTTGGGTTGACCATTGACCACATTTCAGCAACTTCAAGATCCTGCAGATTCACTCTATACAACATCCGCAAGTTTAGGCCGTACCTTCCAGAACACGACTCCTACTCTCCAGCCTGGACTACTGCAACCACATTCAAGTCACTGTAAAGGACTGAAAATGGGCTGATTTTCAACCATACAAAATGTGCTCATGTGACGCTGCTGCTTGGCTCCAAAGCCCTTGATGCTCATCTACAGGATCATCGATGGATCTGCTCCTAGCTACATGGGAACACTGATCCAGGCCTACACACCCACCAGATCATCCCGCAAACAGCACTTGGAGATTCCGTCTCCACATGGAATCAAACATCACTCCAGACTCTTCTCCTTTGTTCTCCCTCACTGGTGGAACGAGCCACCCAGATACATCAGAACCATGACTACATTCAAGAAGCGCCTTAAGACTCAACTGTTTCTGGTCCCATCTAAACCTAAGGACACAAACTATTTCTACTGAAATAATGACTAGGCAATGTTCCCTGGTAGTAATATATTTGATGAATCAGAGGAATGTGTTGGACTTCTCTTCTTATAGCATTAACTTTGTTATCCATTGCAAACATGATGCTTGATTGTTCCTGTAGCTTGGAAGTCACTTTGAAAATTATCAGTAAATATAAATGTAAAATACAAAAAGGAGGTCATATACATATCACTGTTGTCAGACAAAAACCTTGTATCTGCAAAAGAATCAAATCAGCTCAGCTTATAATGGAGGTTAATGTACAATGTGATTTATGATCATGTGATTTTGACACAATGTAAACATCAGCAGCTGTTTTAAATCCTGTAAAACTAATGAACATACGGGGCCTTACGTCGGTAACGGGCTCATCTGAGTGTGACGTAAGTCGAAACCCGTTTACATAAGTGGCTTAGGGCCATTCCTTTGTCTGTCCACCACAGGGAGACACTCACTCACTGTTTTGCTCTTTTCCTGCCTATTGTATTATATCACTTTCAATTTTACGGGGGAGGACAGGAGGCAGAATAACCATGATTTAAGTTGAGGACCAAGGTTTTGTTCTGACCGCGATGATCTATAAAATGTGGCCTATGCAAAAGTATAATACATTTGATACGTTTTCCAGTTTCAAATTCAGCAAATAGAAACAATGCACTAAAATATGTAAAAGACTGTTTGACTTTGCAGCATCAAAGACAGTAGCTTGAAGAAAATGCTATTTTAAAATTAGGATTGTGTTTCATTAGGTAATGAATCGACGCCTGTAGTCATTGGGTAATAGAGCGCTCCAGGGGGCCCTCATGTTTAATGATTTGGTGTGACATTGCCCCCATGCTTGTGTCTTCCATTTATAGTGCACTCTCCAGGGCGCAGAGTCACAGTTTTCATAGGACCGGATGACCTTCCTCCTTAGCTGCAGCATATGAAGCATGCCAGCCAGCAACCCTCTCCTACTGCAGTGGCCCGTGATGGATCAGGGACCCAACTTCTCTGACAAGGCATCATGTTGGAGGCAGAAAGCCATTGTTCATGCTGTGTGTGGTTACACACCAGATTATGGGCCTAGCACAGCACCCGCACTGCGGAGAACCATCCATCCGGCCTGACTGAACCATGTAAATCTTATTCCAGAGGTAGATCGGAAACATCTCAGTGTTTATTTGTTTGTAAGCTGGGATCAGATGTTGTTCCAGTTACAGTGACAAGCAACTGTAGTCTTAAGCAAATGGAAATTAGCTGCAGAAGCTGGAATATTAGTAAAACACACACATTTCCTTTATATTCCATATCCTTCAATATGATATTATTCTTAAACAATCTGTGAGGTACTTTACATAATGTTACATTTACATCCAATCTATTGAAAATAACTCTCGTCTAATGCAGTGTAATGCTCAGTCTTATTGTATCTCATGTGCATATTTGTGGCAACTTAGTGGAACCTCAAACCAAAGCCTCCTCCCACGTGGAGGGAGCCAACCATTGTGCGTCCCCGCATCCCCTCTTCCTCATGTTCCCCGAGCGCGTGCACACGCTTTCTTTCTCGTAAGCGATGGGAAGTTCGATTCAGTTTGTGGAACCGATTCTTTCAAGGAATCGAGTCGACGATTCATTGATTCACAGTTCAAATGAACTCCTTTCCTTCTCAAAAATTGGGAATTCTGTTTCCCACGTGCAATAATGTCGAATATAAACAGCTGTGTTCCATCTACAATCATGTTTTTGTAAAAAATGAAAAATTATTGTGCTTTTGCATAATGATTTTCAGAACTTAGTTCTACAATCGCACTCTTTCAGTCTTTTTTTGGTGACATTGTGAACATAAAATGTGACCTCTGAATTTAATCCATCACACATACAGAGTAGCAGTTAAGACCAGGGAGCAGTGAAGTGACCCCAGAGGCAACGTCCTAACCACTAGGTCACCACAATCATGAAAGAAAAAGTGACCAGAATCTTCTGCAGGTATGAAATTCTAAACTTGTTTGGAACCCTTGGTTAAATGGAGCGGTTTATCTAAAATCTCGGATATTGCAGACATCGCATCGACCTGGAGCTTAAATTCTGCAGTAAATTAGTTCAAATTTTGAGCAAATTCATTGTTAATATATATATGTTAAACATAGAGTTGTAAAGGCCTCCAGGGGCCAAATTAGATGTTTTTACTTCATATCAGTAAATTCAGTAACACTAATAACATGGGATGACTTATCTCAGAGTTTTAAAACATAAATGAGCATTTTCTACAGCTTATAGAATGGGACGGCCTATAATGTGGGGTGGCCTGTCATTGGAGAAATACAGTAATAAATGTTCTAGAAAAGAAACAAATCACACATTCTTGTTTTAAAAAATTTCCTATAATGTTCTTTGCAGAAATGTACATTTTACATTTATACATTTGGCTGATGCTTTTGTCCAAAGTGACTTCCGAGCTACAGGAACAATCGAGCATTTTATTTGCACAGATCAGCACTTAGGTGAGTGCTATGAAGAAGATGAACTCATTCCTCTTAGTCATTAAATACAGACGGCAAGTGCTACAACATGAACTATAAGTGGAACATTACTATCTGGGATTCCAGTACATTCCCCCTCGTCATTAAATGCTACAAAAACATCTAATACATTAAATACAGATGGCAAGTGCTACAACATATAATAGAATATTACTATCTGGGAAACATTCTCTAGGCAGGTTTGAGTTTTGGGGCTTTTTGTTTGTAGAGATATTTTGCAGTTCTGATGTAACCGGGCAGATCGTTCCACCAGTGAGGAAAAACAAAGGAGAAGAGTCTGGAGCGGTGTTTGATTCTACATGTGGATGGGTTCCATTGATGATCCTGTAAATGAATTTGATGTGTACCACAATGGGAAGCCAATGGAGTTTACATTGTGTCGTAATTCAGGCTCAGTTTAGGATAGGCCATTATGTGTAATACTAATGTGTAATACATTTGGTTGACAATTTAGCAGTTGACTCTACTACACTTAACATCACAGTAGATGGAGGTCAGTGTGGGTAAACACACTGAGCGGCAGTGTTAGCATTCAGCTTGAACATCAAGAAAACATAAAAACATCTGAAATGGGAACAAGCTGCATACAAAAATCAGAAAACCCAAATCCCGGCCACATGTTATTGTCCACAAACTATTGGTTCTTTTATCAAGACACTCAGCCTTTAATTTAAGCAGATAATTGTATATTTTATTCACGGTTTTGCAGTTTCATTAACTGAGAGCAGCATGTTTTGCCAATTAGACCAGTTAAGGGGGTATACACTAATGGGAAAGCGTCATCAGTGCAAACCTATTACAAATGTGTGAGTGCTCAGTATAGACACAAGGTTTCAGGTGAAACCATCCCTCATACAATGACACCCTTATGTGAGCCGTCCCTTCACAATCTTTTCCTTTAGAGTTCTATAATAAAAATAACACTAACACTGTTACAGCATTTCCCCAACGATAGGCTGCAGCTTATACAGTAGCTTTATGAACCTGGTGTTGGGTGTGGTTTGCTTAAATGGGGTGACCTATCTAAAAACATGAAAACACATTCGCTATAAAAAAGTATAATTCAGTACAAAGTATAATTCAGTACAAACGTCATCCCCCAAATGATTAGCTGAATTTAAATGTCCTATTTACTGCAGCATTGAACAGTTTAAAAAGCAAAAACAACGCAAAACAAAAAATTATATATCAGGTAGGTAAACGTCGCTATTGTTGTCAAACAACTTGATTTGTGCTGCTTTGCTGTCGCAGATGTTCGAGAAAGCAACGACCTGGAGCTTAAATTCTGCAGCGTAGGACTTGCGTTGCGGCACATATCGGTAAGTTCAAAATTGTATCAGTTTAATTGTTCACGGTATAAAGAGCTGCAAAGGCTCCAGGGGCCAAATCACATGCTTCTACTTCAGATCAGTAAATTCAGTAACACTGCAGCTAATAACATGGCGGCTTATCTTAGACTTTTAAAACATAAATGAGCATTTTCTGCAGCTTATAGAATGGGGCGGCCTATAATGTGG
Source organism: Lepidarchus adonis (assembly GCA_037576955.1). Classification (NCBI taxonomy): domain Eukaryota; kingdom Metazoa; phylum Chordata; class Actinopteri; order Characiformes; family Lepidarchidae; genus Lepidarchus; species Lepidarchus adonis. The sequence continues at coordinate 15,113,081 of JBBIGC010000024.1, forward strand.
GGCCACCTATTATTGGGGAAATACGGTATGCGGTTTCTCTAGATCTGTTCAGGACTATAGACTAAAATATCAGGCATTACACTGAAACTAAAGTCTTTTTGTTGGATGGGATCCTCTACCAGAATAAGCCACATAGGCATTCTTTTCCAAAATAATGGGTTGTGTATGAGTTTTGACAGCCTCTGCAATTGTGACTGCTAGGTTGTGAAGGATGAGTCTCTCGCAGGTTTGTGCAATTTCCCCTCGAAAGTGTCTACCCGTCCAATGACCAGGACAAAACTGGAGGAGAGAGCTCGTCTAGTGTTTTCCACTTACCACTGACAACAGAGGCTTGTAAACATGAGTCCGAACAAATAAGAGGATAGAGGTTCACCTGTCCAATCACAGCCGATGCCTCCAGATGTCTCTCCATTAGCACGACCCAAAGGGTGAATACTGGGCTGGGACTTGTGGTAAACTCAGTTCACTTTTCATTCTCTGATAATCTTCTCTTTGTGATGCTCACCAACACCATAAAATAAAAAAAAACATTATTATAGCACTGTGCAAAAGTTTAGGCACCCTACATAATCAATACTTAGTAACACCTCCTCTTGCAGATATCACAGTTTGCAAACGCTTTTTTAGACCTAAAAGTCTTTCAATTCTTGTACTTGGGATTTTCTTCCATTCTTCCTGCAAAAGGTTCTAGTTCTGTAATATTCTT
>JBBIGC010000024.1:15113886-15132777 GCA_037576955.1 Lepidarchus adonis
GTAGAAGCTCATCCTCTTTTCAGCTTCAGCTTTTATACAGATGGTGTGATGTTTGCTTCCAGAATTTGCTGGTATTTCGTGCAATGTTTCCTGTGACACTGGCTGCAACACAACCCGAAAGCATGATAGAGCCACCGCCATGCTTAATGGTTGGCAAGGTGTTCTTTTCATGAAATGCCGCTCCTTATTTTCTCCACAAATGCCTTTGCTGATTGTGGCCAAAGAATCTGTTTTATCTTCATCAGTCCACAGCACTTGTTTCCAAAACACATCAGGGTTTTGTAGATGTTCTGTTGTAGGTAATGTTTTCTTCTGCTGACTCTTCCATGAAGGACAGTGGAACGGTGCACCACCACTCCTGAGTCTGCTAAATCTTCTTGCAGGTTTTTTTTGCAGTCACATGTGGATTTGAATTTGTCATTTTGACCAGCATACGAGCAGTCCTTTCGAGAGTTTTCTTGGTCTTCCAGATCTCATCTTGACCTCCACAATTCCCCTGAACTGCCATCTCTTAATTACATTTTTCACTATGGAAACTGCAGGCTGAGAACACTTTGCTATCTTCTTGTAGCTTTCTCCTGCATTGTGGGTATCAATAACTTTCATTTTCAGAGTCTTACACAGCTGCTTAGAGGAACCCATGGTTGTTGAGTGGCCACAAGTGTGTGCACAAGGTTTGAAGAGTCAGAGTATTTGTAAAGCTTTGAAATTGGCACCAGCAGATATTTACTAATGACAGTTGTTGCCATTCATTAGATCTAATGAGCTGATTAAGGTCAGAAACTTTGTAAAAATAACCTGAGACTTTGGAACGCTTAGGGTGTCCAAACATTTGCACAGTGCCACAATAATGTTTTTATCTTTTATTTTTGTTCAATTTATGGCATAAAAAATAACTATTCACTAATGTTTGCTGAAAATATTATGTATTTTCTCCTTGTCCTATAGAGACTGTGTTAACATCTTTTCAATTACAAAATCACCAAAATCAGTTATGTAAATCTGTTAGGGGTGCTCAAACTTTTGCAGAGATACTTTCAAAGGTTGTTTGTAATCACTCTTATAATAACTGGTACCCAGAAATGCTCTGGCATCTCCAAGATGGCCTTGGTCTTGCCACATCACTTATAGTCAAACATTAAAAATTACCAAAAAATTGATACTACTTCTGTTTTGTTTTTTTTTTAATTTTTTTAATTTTATTTTTTTTAAATCAGCATCTCTAAGTGTGGGCAGGCATTTAATTCCAGTGTCTGGAACAAGCAGAGCTCATTTCACTTAATGAGGTACTGATCATGTGATTACCTGAACCACATTGTATTTAAAGAGGAAATCTATAAAAACCATCACTTCCTTCTTGCATCAGGAGCAGTCTGAATAAATCTTAATGTGTTGTGTTAAAATTAAATTGTATCTCAAGTTCTATGAATTTTTCAAGGTCTGAAAACACATTTGTTATATTGACCATTTGTTCTGCAAGTAAAGTTTCTAAGTGCATTAAGTTTATGTGGAATTCTGAGGAAATTTATATTCCAATGGTTTATAATATAAAACCAAAGTGTTCAAACACAGAGCTATACCTAGTAAAACTAGAGCACTGATAAAACTGAAGCTGTATATCTCTACATCTCCTGAGAACTGGATGAAGTCAGATTTGTGTTCTTCTAAGTCTTTGCCATTAACACATCAACACATTAATACATCACCCCCTTTAGCATATCCCAGTGAGCATAACTGTTGTTGTCTAATGGTGGGAGTATATGCCTTGTCTGACCCACTTATTCAGATGAGAAAAACCAATGCAAAGTCAAAATTTCCCCTGAGCCTTGGGCACCACAGCTAAGCCAGCACACCAGGGAGTAGGTTTGGTGACCTTTCATATCACTCCCATAGCTTCCATTCATGCCAGTTCAGCTTTTACCTTGCCTTTCAGTGGCAGGGGAACTCTGCAAAGGGACGATAAAGCATATGGGACTGCTCTAGGCTCCAATTCAATTATATAGAGTTCCTGAAAGTTCTCCAACCATCTGAAAACTGGTTGTACATGGCCCAAATGTCTTCCTGTTTAGCTTGAACAGCGTAAAGCATTTGCGTCATTTATAGGGACCTTCATAGTTGGAGGTTTTAGCGATGGCTTTATAGTCCTGACACAACATAAATGTCCTGTTCAGTTGTTCTGCTTTTAAGGTTCACTTAAGCCCTGAACCATCCCTATACATCTAGAATGTGATTTCCTGGCCCATTAAACAGGCCTGTGGAGAAGCTGGAGCTTTGTTCTCCCCATTCAAACCGTCTACTACTCTCCTTTCATTTGTTGCTCCTCCAGACAGCAGATTGACAAATGCAAATTCCTTGTTTTCAAGATCTACCTGTTTCTTCTACAGCTGACCACACCAGCTGAGTTACATTTTTTGGCATAATGCTCTTTGCATTGACATTTACGGCATTCTGCCTGCAAGCACAACAGCCCTTCTATTTACGTATATTTGCATTTCCACATGATGGCTGAACTTTTCTTTCTTATATCTTCTATGGTGTGTGATATTGGGATCTTGAGACTCTGTTTTGTGAGTCTAATAAGTCAAGTAAAGTAACATAAGAAACTACTAAAAAGAAAGAAAAAATGCTTTGGAGCAGTCACACCTTAGGGCTAAGGTCACTTTATCCATTTAAAGTGCTGGTCAAGTCCACCAGCACTGGAGGTGTGGAGCTGTGAAAGTGTGTTCTCCAGAGTGATGGAGCTCCAGCCCATACCTCTGAAGTATGAGCCCAGGTTCTAATTGTATTTTTAATGATTTTGCCTCACATATGCCAACTCTCAAGAACATATCTCTAAGAGTTTCAATGATCAATGTTTTTATGGATGTGATTGGCTCTAAGAACATCTCAACATTTTATCTAGGCTCTAGTACACACCTATTGAAATGAAAATGTTTAAAAGTAATAATATCGTATTTCCCCAACGATAGGCCACCACCCATTATAGGAAGCCCCATTCTGTAAGCTGCAGAAAATTCCCATTTATGTTTTAAAAATATAAGATTGACTTATATTTTTTATATTTTTTAAGACTGCCCTTATTAGCTGCAGTGTTACTGAATTTACAAATCTGAAGTAGAACCATCTGTTTTGGCACCTGGAGCCTTTGCAGCTCTATACCGGTAGTGACATTTACCATAGTTGGGCATGAACAAGTAAATTGATAAAATGTGGTACTCACCAATAACGTGCCACAATGAAAAAAACTACGCTGCAGAATTTAAGCTCCAGGTTGTTTCTTCTGCAAAGCAACATCTACAATATCAATATGAACGCGTGTCAAACATCAGCGACAGCAAAGAAGCACGGGTCACAATTGACGACGTTTAAGAATCTTATATTGAAAGATTTGAAGAAAGATAAGCCTAATAAATTTTAGTGTTGCTCATATTATACTGAAGAATTTACATGTACACGGATGATTGACATTGCTGTACTGCAGTACCCCCACCCTCCAGTCATTCAAACTAAAATTAAACCCTCATCTCTTTTCAGCCAACAATAAAGTTTTGTTCCTTTCATTTCTGTTAAATTGAGCTCTTTCCAGCTTGTATTATACACTAGGATGTAATGTAATGTAGCAAAGGCCTGAAGAAGTTTAAGAGGCTGGATGCAGCAGTGACAGAACATCATCACTGATCTGTCTTTACTTTGCATTGCTTTTCAAACTGCCCATCGCTGCAAAAAATAAATTTTAATTCAACTAATCATTTAAGGATGTCATCTTTTTGTAGTGATTTATACTGTTATTGAATTTGTTCTCATGTTGTTAGATCTGTCGCCCCATTTAAGCAAACCGCAACCAATACCAGGTTTGCAAAATCAGTGTATAAGCCTCGGCCTATAGTTGGGGAAATATGGTAATTCTGAAAACCTACTGAAAACACATCATGTGATTTCTCCTGGTCCACAGTGAACACTGAACTCTTCAGCTTTGTCCCTTATTTTATTCAGGAGTGTTCGCTTAGTGTTGCTGTGTTTGTCTGAGCCTAACGCTATTCTGAAGCTTTCTAAATGTCTCATCCACTGTAGCCACTATGTAGCTACTTCTTCTTGCAGATCCATTTCAATTTCAGGCTGAACGTTTTCCTCTTCCATGAATTTCACACTGAATTCTGAATTTGTCTCGTCTGTTTTTCTTCTTTTGGTCCCTTTGCTAGTGAAGCCTCTGCTCACCTCAGCAAAACTAATTATATTCTTTCTGATGTTCACAATAGGCAATTTTGGATCAAATATTTCTAGGGACTTTTTGAGCGGAACTACCCACCGGGGAATTCCCCTGAGTACAACACACCTTCGGGGGCTTTCACACTGCTAGGAGAAACACTGAAGTAATGGAAGCAGGGCAATGCCTGGTATATCCAGTGCAAAAAAGAAGATGGAGGACTTCATTTGTCAGTTTTTTTTATCCATGTTTTTCGCACTAAGAGCTATTGTTTAAATGGCTAACTTTTCACACAGTCACGCAGCTGCAAATGTCCCCCCAGTTTGAAAGTGCCTAATAACTAGTCAATTTCTCCAAAGACCACTCTAGAGAAAAGCAATGCGACCATGCCACACATGGCCCTAAGGTCACCAAATCCATGTCAAATACTAGTCAATTTCACCAGCACTGGGGTGTGGATCTGTAAAACTGTGTTTTCTGGAGTGATGGAGTACCATCTAGTACCTTTTAGATGAGTCTGCAGGATGTTTGTGGTCCAGAACTGTTGACTGGTTGCAAAGACCAGATTTGTGGAATCCAAGACAAGACCAGGAGTCCAAGGCAAAACTGAGACCTAAGAGGTCTGAGTCCAAGTTGAGAACCAATCCTGTGTGTGTGATGCTGAGAGACACAGTGTAACTTATATTGTAAGATAATCATTCTGCATTATTACATTGTGTATAATGATCACCATAGACATCCATCCATCACTGTGGTGCCATGGAGAAATATTGATGAACAGCTGACATTAAAGACAGTTGGACTCAATACCTACTGAACATTTAAGGGTCAAAAACAAGTCAGGCTCCAAATACCAAGTCAAAAACAGGCCTGACACCGAGGAAAATCCGTTTTGATCGACCCAGACACTTACCTGGCAGAGGGGGTGCCATGATATCCAAAGTGGTTCACCCATATAGACTAAGGCAGTGTGTCCTGGGAACTGGAGGCCAAAGTGCACATTTTAGGTTCTTTTCCCAGCTACACATCCCACGTACAGTTTCACTGTTCTGATACCAGCGAAAAAGACTCAAACGTGCAGGACCTTGACGTTGAAGCCACAATAACGGTTCGATTCTCTGAAGCATGCGAATCGGTTGACATGAATCGATTCAGCGGAGCTGATTCGTTAACGAGTCGAACGTCGGTTCCTCGCGCGCTCGCGGGCTCGTTGTGGAGAAATCTGAGGGAGAAGGGGTGTGAGGAGACCAAAAAGGCATCAAAACAGAGGAAATAGGACTTCGGAGGAGGGACAGAGCGAGGTGCTGGAGAGAAGAACACATAAATGAGCAGATATATTCTCGCCGGCTCGGCAAACAGTGAAAGGAGCAACTGAGAATAAGATTTTCTCCCGAGTTTTTAACGGTCGCGGCGTTGTTGACACTGTAGACGGGAAGTTGTTGAGAGATTAGCCGGCAGCTAGCTACTCTACTGTTTATGTTTTGCGTTGGAAGTTTGTAAAGAGCGGTGTAGTGAGAGAGACCGAGAGAGAGAGAGACAGAGACAGAGAGCTGCCGCTGCTCACCTCCCTCTCGCGGGGAGACTTTCTCTTCTTTCCCGGGGTGGACGGACGGACGGACGGTGGCCTCACACAACAGGAACAGCTGCTCCAGGAACTACCCGAGCTCGTGAGCGATGAAGAAGAGGAAAGTGCGCTGATTTCGCCTCGCGGATGAAGTGACGAGCCGGGGACCGACGCTGGGCTGTGATGTTTTGACTCGCGTTATTTAGCTCCAGCAACAGGCGCGTGGATTTCTCCGCTTTTCTTTGGGCAGTGTGTGAGTTTTCTTTCGTTAAAGCGACATTGGGCATTATTCTTTTCATATGGACCGTCCCCACTGCTGTGGTGGTGACATTTAGGACGGAAGAACAGCGTGACTTCTCTGGCTCTTAGGCCGAGCGCGGAGCTGCGAACCCCGGACTGCTGAGCTCGCTCGCCCGCTCGCGCGATGGAGGAGTGGAGGCAGTGCGGCCGCTGGCTCATAGACTGTAAGGTTTTGCCCCCAAACCACCGGGTCGTGTGGCCCTCTGCAGTCGTCTTTGACTTGGCTCAGGCGCTTCGGGATGGGGTGCTCTTGTGCCAAATGCTGCACAACTTGTCCCCCGGATCCGTGGACTTGAAGCAGATCAACTTCAGGCCCCAGATGTCACAGGTAACTCAGTGAACTGGTTCTTTACAACCAAACCCTGTGTTTGTGGGGGACTGATGTGCAGTCAGTCTTTGGGACTGAACTTGGTGTAGTTAGAAATCACATTTTACAAACATTGCCTAATCAGAATGATTTAGTTTTACTATCCCAGGTATTGAGCAGCATTGTCACTGATAAACCAGAATATAACACATTTCTACATTCCAATTGCCACAAGAGGATATTAAGTTTATTATTATATATATTATTATAATTTGTTTTAAAAGGATATTAAGGTTTACACAGATAAAAGATAAGCAATGCTGCTTTGTGACTACGGTAAAAAAAGAAGCTAGCTGATTTAGCTAATTTTGTCTTGACTTTTTGCTTTTCTGTTACAAACAAACTAAATAATATTTTTTCTTTGCTGTTCACTACCATGATACAAACTGTTCAAAGTTTAATGTTGTTTATGGACATTGTGGCACATCAAATATATCATTATTATATCAGTAAGACTAAAAATTCAATTATGGTGTCCCATTATCACAGTGCAGGTACTGGCTGATGAATTAACCAGTTATATTTTTTAATTCATTAACTGCATTGTTTGAGCTGGGAAGTTTAACCACCTGTACATGAGGCACCAACCAAACAACCATGTGCTATGTACATGAGAATAGAAACTACAGCCATTTTACCATGTGGCACCCTGTGTTTAACTTTCGAACCTTAATCTAGAAAAGTGGTCAATTCTTCAGGCCTGGACCTCAGCTGAGAGAAAATAGTCACAATTTGAACCAGGGTCATCATATTTGTAAAAGAAAAAGAGAAATTAGATATTTTGGGCAATATACTGATCCGTAGTACAGACTATATATCACCCAGTGCTTATACAGAGGCAGAAGTGTGATACAGGAAACATATTCTTGAGCATTTCTGTGGTGTTGGGGATGTATACCCTCTGACATGTAGGCAACCGAATCCATCTTTTCCTCTCTCTGGGGAATGCAAAAGTGGATTGAGTTGATTTGACCCCCCACAGAAAACAACACCTCATTTCCGTCCCAGTAAGCTGCTTTAATCAACACGCAGGAACGTTTTGGGACGTGGTCTGAGAAACCAAACATAGGGCCATTGACCCTTTATGGTTGTTTCATTGTGAAATGTGACATTGTAAAATCCACACATCTAACCTAATACTGTGACCAGGTCGTGTTTGGTTTGGCGTTTGACTGACCCCAGACCTGTACGTGGTGCATGGGATCTGAGAGTTCTCCTGGTTTGCTTGGGAGATGTGCAGGCGTGTGCTGGAGTGCGGAGTTGGGGCGGAGCCCAGCTGTTAGGCGGATATTGTGGGGAAGCTCGGCTTTGTCCGGACAAAGCAGGAAGGAGCACAACTTCAGTTGTTTGTGGAATGTGGCCTTCTGCCAGGGAATCTGAGTGGAGAGAATGTTTTCACTCTCCTGTATATTAGCATGATTTTTCTGTGCATACAGTTTTTTTTTACATATAATTGCATGTACATACAAGTAAGCACGGTTATGCTTTGTAAATGTTTCGACAGCGTTTCATAGTTCATGTTAACATCAAATCAGAGTTTACTTTCCTTTACAAAAGAGAGAATAAAGGTTCTGACATTTATGCAGCTCTGTTGTGAGTAAGACCATGGTGGCTGTGATTGTTCTTGATGCCTTTCTTGCAATGACAGAGAAAAGAGATGCAGGCCAGAGAGGAATCTGTGATCATTTCAGTTTGTTCAGCATATGTACCAATTTTAGAGATGCTGGATGAAACCACAGTGGTTTACCGAAAAAATGTGCACTGTTCCTTTCCCCCAGGGATGTCCAGCTCCTGGCCAGTGTCCAGCACAGTTTGGTGATTTCCCAGATCAAGCACACCTGGATCAACTCACCTGTTAAATACCAGGATTAGTGAGAATATTTGAAGAGGAGAACTGCCAAACTGTGCAGGACAGCACCTCTCCAGTACTGACGTTGGACACCCCTGTGTTACACCAAACCTTGTCAGTTGGTTAAGACATGTTTGAAGTCCAAAGTTTGCTTCTGTAGTTGTGTAGTGAATCTATGGGGCTAATTTGTTGTCTTAAGTATTATGGATGTAAATCACAAGTGTCCTTGTGATTCCATTCTACATCGATTATTTTAGGTTCGTATTTGATATTTTTCAATATGTTAAAAATTGCAATTGGGGTCTTTGGTATGTGTGAAAAATTTCCATTAACTCTCAAATGCAAAGAAATGCTATTTTATGTCAAATACAATGTTGTCATCATCAGCAAAAGCAGACTTTGTAAAAAAACAAACAAACAAACAAAATACCCCAACAAATTACGCAGCCCACAGTAAAATAAGGTAAAATTAGTAAGTAAGTAAAGTTTATTTATAAAGTGCAGACAAGTGCTGTACATTTTCATTTATTCATTTGGCTGACGCTTTTGTCCAAAGCGAATTCCAGGTACAGGAACAAACAAGCAGTCATTAGTAAATTCAAAGGTTAACCATAAAATACAATATACTTAAATGAGAAAATCAGAAAAAAGCAATAAAATGGTAAAAAATAATAGCAATAATATGAGAAATTAAGAGAATATGACACAAAGCATAGAGATTACTCAACTCTCTTCAAAAGCTTGCTTAAATAAAAACAACTTTAGTTGCTTTTTAAAAGAGTTGACTGACTTTGCGGTGTCCAACACCAGTGGAAGATCATTCCAAAGCCTTGGTGCTACGGCCTGGAAAGCACAGTCCCCCCGAGTCTTATGGACACACAAGGATTTTTATGTGTCAGATTAATACACATCATGCAATATTTGGTTGATGCATCAATACAGAACGGTTAATTGTTACATCCCTATTAAGTATGTTATATTCTATGTCTGGATTTCAATGACTTGTTTGGTCAGTCTCAAACTGTAGCACAAGATAAATGACCATAATGTTAATAGTTTAAATTAATAAACATACTTACCGTAATTTAAAAAGTGTGTCTATTAGGCCACTTAATATATATAAATACTAACTTCAATATTACCCATTTAGATATGTCGTTGCGTTCTTGTGGAAGACCACAGTTTATGCATTTTATTCAGTAGTATTGCTACTGAATCACAATCAAGCACTTAATTTCAGCACAGCTCAAAGACAGAAATTTTCATTGGTGTGCAGTCACCAATCTCAGCTGTTTCCATTTATTGTTCTCAGAGTGCTATGACAAATGAATTTGCCTCGGCCTTGTGTCTGCGTTATTTGCTCATATTTATACAGCAGTTGGAACTGAACTTCATGTATATGTTCTGTGTGACTCATTTTATGACTTCATTTCATAAAACACCTGTGGAACTTTGTCGTGTTTATGGCCCAAGCAACCTTTGATCCACTCTCACCAGAGTCGTTCCAGAGTGGAAGAGCTTGTAGGTTACTCTCCTGTGACAAATTGGAAGAAGAAGGAAGCTGGCAGCAGAATGGGAGAAGTGATTTATAAGCCCTAAAGGTCACTGCGTTCTTTGATACACAGTTGTCACTAATTTGCAGCTTTCATTAAATCAGGAGCCAGTGATTACATGGCTGGCTCGCTGGAGTTGTGTAGTTCTCCCTGTCTTCACTGATAAGCACATACTAGTTGACGACCTACAGTCAGTTACTGTCCATTCATTGTTTATACTACCGAGCTAAGGTGGTCACAGTTACAATTGGGAAAACTGACTGAAATGATTTGCATGATAATGTATATTTTCAGTTCTCCTACTTCTCTTTTGCAGTAAAAGAAGTTTCACCTACTTATATGCAACATTTTATTTCTAATAAATAATTCATTTATTTTCCTTGATCCATTTTGGGTCGTGGGGAAGCTGGAGCCTATCCCAGCTGACTACCGGCCGAGGCAGAGTACACCCTGAAGAGTAGGCCAACCCATCCCAGCAATACAACTATTCTAATAATAAATATTTTGTATAAAAGATGGTTTAATGACTTCCTAGTCTTTATCTGTTTAATGTTAATTATTAATTATTAGAATTATCAGTAGAATACTTTGTTAGGAAGGTAGTAACCGTCATAGTTTTATCAGTGTATCAGGGCTTGGCACCAGTGCCTATTGAGTGACTGCCTCTCTTGCCTTCCTCTCCATTCTGATTAATGAGTTTTTTTCTGTCAGCGAACATGCTCCTGTAGTAAAAATGGAGCACATTGTTGAGACAGAAAAAGACTACAGCTAACACACGACTGAATCTTCATAGTTCACCCTGAGGGAGAAAATGCAGAAGTCCTGTACTATTGGTGTCAGTCACATGGAGAATTGAAGAGGTGGTTTTCTTCTCTTTGAGATAATGAGGTTTGAGGTCACCAACCCATGAATGTTTTATTTGTCCAGCACATACCAGGGATTCTCTGATTCTTTCTCTTTCTCTCCCTCTCGCTCCCTCCAACTCTCTCTTTTCCTCTCCGTCTTGGTGATGCTAGTGCTTCTTCTTGCAATATATTTTTACTATTAGTCATTTAGTACTGTCAATTACTTGGCCAAATATCTGAAATCCAATCCAACTGTATTTGTATTGCACTTTAAAACAATCAAAAAAACAAAACAAAAAAAAACAGTTCATAAAGAAATAAAATAAAATAAAATGCAATTCCAAAGTTAAAAAAACCTGGACAGTAAAACAAGACAGGACTAAAAACAACAATCATGATAAAATAAAATAAAAGTCAACCTCTCACAAGATGCCGATGTTACAGTTCATGATTGCAGCTGTTTGTTGCTGCTGGTGGGTAAAGATAATATCCTATTGATTAAATGTCTATTCTGCTCACAAACTGAGAGCTGTTAGGGGAGCAGCTGATGAATGGTATGTTCAGCTTTGTGCAGTGGAGGCTGGAAACCCTGAAGAGCATGTAAAGAGTTCTCTGTTAGGCTCGGCGGCACTGGATGAGCAGTGGTGGGTCTGTATGGACACTTTTCTGAGTATATTAAAGGTATTGTTAGTACTGGAAGAGCATTGAGTAAGTGCTTGAATTATAAAAAGACTTATTGAAACTGATACAGAGCATGGAAACAGCCAGTTTATAGTAAATGTATAGTATTGGATTGTGAAATTATCTAATGTGAATTATTTTTATTATCTGATCATTTCTGTGGATAAACGGTATTAAACAAGTATATTTAATAGATTTTACATATGGCTTTCTGCTGGTGCATTTTGTTAATTCAAACGTGTTTACAAAGCCCAGACATATATTTTACTGTATATAATGTATATAATGTATATATACTTTCAGGTTTTTGCCATGTCTTCCTCTGGCCCTTTGTCTGAGGGAGTCAGTCAGGTTTACTTTTGAACCTTAATGTGCATTGTGTGCAGTTTTTTTCTCCACCAACTCTGGTGTATAGGTACTGGTGAATGCCTCAGGGATGATTCATGCGGCAGTATCTGGGCATGTGCGGGTGTGTGATACCTGTGTTTAGACTCCACTGGCTTAACCCTGGGGATATGTCTTTCCTCTCTTCTTCTAACAGAAGAGTCTGCTAACCTCTCTCTGCAGGGCTTCTGGGAATGCACAGTGCCTTCTGCTTCCTCTTGCGAAGCGTAGCAATGTCTCTTTGCAGGCTTGATAGGGCACTACAGCCTGCCAGTAGGTTTGCAGTTTTAAAAATAATCTTTTTCATGTGCTTGATTTTTGTTTTACATTATTTGTTTCTTTATTTCTTTGTTTTTAACCCATGCTCTTTTTTAATAATAAAAAGTCAGATCAGTGTCAGACCACTAATTGTTAGATATTATTTTATTATTTTCAGTGTAAAGAAATGCACTCTTTGAACTGGTGATTTTGATATTAAAAACACTTGTTCAGTTTAGCATTTTGCCTTTATTTTTCATTTTGCTGTTTTGCAGCCATGTGTCTCAAGTTCACTTATGCGAGCATGATATGGCAAAAAATATAATATCACGATACTTTGAGACATTTGAATGATATCCATATTTTGTCACAGCCAAAATAGGATAACTCAATAGGATTTTAACCAGCACAAGCATCTATTAGCTGAAGTAACAGAATTGGTGGTTATCACACTCCTGCAAGCATGTTAAGCTGGCAAATAACAGAATGTAGTGGTAGTTTGCAAAGATGTGTTGGTGGTATCTTGTGAAAGTCCTTGATAGTGGGTGGAGTTGAACATGACTAATTTGGGTAGAAAATCTAATCCCTCTAAAAAAGCAGTCTGATTTATATACATTATCTGTAGGGCTGAGAACTACATAAAACATGTTATGCACTAAATATTTTTTGTTGTTTTATTTTTGGGTAAAGAATGTTTAGGATGATGCCTAGACATGATAAAAGTTCTAGGATTTGTTGTGGGAGTGTTATTCCTAAATTCTTCATTTGCTGCAGGCGGAATGGCTTCCACTTTAACAAAATATACCCAAATTTCATGTTGGGACAGCTGCTCTGCTATGTTTCAACTATATAGCATAACTTTTATGTCAGTTTTGCTTATAAACATAATTTTTTGTTTGTATGTCCATATCGATTAACAGATCATTAACAGATTGCATACATTCTATATATGAATATATCAATATTTTGACAGCTAATATAGACACAGCACGATATAATACAGCATATAACCTGTCCTCTGCTGAATCCTTACTCTCCATGCTACTCTCTGGCTCTGCACCTCCATATTCTTCCCTTGTTTGCTAAATAAGCCTCCTGACCACATTTCCTGGCTCTTGGTACCAGTTTGGCTTTTCTTTGTATTTGAAACTGATTTCTATGCGACTCTACATGAGCTCCTCTCAACGGGCTAGGCTGTTGCTGAGAAAACACTCATACATTGCTTTCCCTCAGTAAACATTTATACGCAACACAGTAGGGATCTTTATCACATGCACTTTCCGTATAAAAGGAGAATGCATGTTGGTATTATGGTTGCGTAACGGTGAATGCCCTGACTAAGGCCAGTAAATGGGTTGAACGTTGAGTCAGACATTATTGCTGTGCTGAGATTTTTTTTATTTGATTTTACTAATGCTAAGTAAGCCGTTAAATGCACATACCATTACTCCTAATATTTAACTGATTTATTCCTTCAGCAACAGTTCTTATCTACTGCCCGTTAAACATATTTGGAAATGCAAAACTGAAATTACATTGGTAAACTTTGTGGACTGAATGGAAATGAGCCCTTATCTTGTTCCGTGCATTTGTTTGCAAGTGGCATTGAATACAATGTCTGACAGTTTAGCATTTCTGATTCTGAGGCACCATTCATCTGATTCTAAGCTCTTTCTTGTTAGTGAATCCAAGAGTGGTTGTAATCTGGAGCCAGTCTCCGTGTCCCTTTGGAGTAATTTAATCTACCTGTTTGGTCTATTGGTGACCTTTGCCCTGTGGCAGCTGGGTGTAAGTGATTTCATTTATAGTGCTTGTTAGGACGACTTCCTGGGTTGTTCAGCTGTGTCACAACTGGGGAAAGTTAACATGATTTAAGAGAGGAGGAAATGGGAAGCTACTCTGTGATTTGAAATAAACCATTTTTGTGTGGACCTAGTGAGATGTGCTGTGTGCTGTGACTGATTTTGATATCTGAGTAATAAACACATATTAACAGTGGGTATAAAGAAAAAATGGGTTTGGGCTCATAGTAGCTTTTGATTGACAATACAAAAACAGTATGGATTCAACAATTCACCATACCACATGGCAGTGTATTTTGTATCATTTGATGTCAATCTGTGGCTACAATATTCAAAACCTTTAGCTTTATTTCTGTTCTGATAAGAAACTCTGTCAGGAATAATATTAATCTGTCAAATATTGTGTAGGTCTTCTTCATTCAGCCCAAACAGCTCTGACTGTGGTGCACTATGTGTTCTAATTGGACCAGGCATGGTAGCCTTCACTTCTCACATGCATCAGTGAACCTTTGGTGCCCATGACCCAGAGTTTTCTACTGCTTTTTTGCAATTACAATTCTTCATAATGAAATAATACAACCTCAGTTCTACTCCACATGTATCATGTTTTTATACTCAAAATATTGTGCTATTGTTTTGCATCTTATTTGCTTCCAGATGTTCCAGTATGTGGGTATTGATCTGTCTGGACAACAACAGCTAAAATTCTTGTTGTGTTATGTGTTGTGTTGTTCTAAATAGAAACATTTAAAAAGTCTGAACTAATTCTGCTTGAAACCATTGGGTTGATCATTGCGAACATACTCAGACGTATGAGTCCAATTGTGATTAATTTCATTATTAAACAGTTTCAATTCAATTTCAATTCAGTTTTATTTCTATAGCGCTTTTTACAACAGAAGTTGTCACAAAGCAGCTTTACAAGCTCCGGGTCCGAGCCCCTAATGAGCAAGCCAAGGCAACGGAGGCAAGGAAAAACTCCCTGAAACTGAGGAAGAAACCTTGGGAGGAACTAAAGCTCATTAGGGGAACCCATCCTCCTCTGGTCGACATCGGGTAATAGATTTATTTTGTTAGTTTGAAGTTTGATGTGATGGTGAGGTTATGGAGCCGTGCCCTTATGGAAAACAGTGAAAGGGGACACAAGATGGCCTGCAATAATAGAAAAGTTTATTTTAGTTTGGAACATTATCTCATGGTCATATCAAATTGTCCGTTCCTGTCCTGAATACTAATTGTGGTTGACCAGCCTATTCAGACCTTTCTTGCATTATTGCATTTTGACATGTTTGTCACTGCAGTTCATGACTGAAGCTGCCTGGTGAGGCAGCGGCAGTAGAATGAATGGTGGAAGCAGTGATAAAATCAGGATAGTGTGGCAAGGAGGAGAAAACGAACACTTCCCCAAAGCTTCCTTAACACGTTTCCCTTTACCAACTCCCCACTGTAGCCTCTCACTGTGGAGGAGATAAGCTTCTTAATATTTTCTGCTATCGCTTCATGCAAGCAAAAGAGAAATGATTGCCTCCTGTGACACAGATCTTTACCGTAGATACTTTGCTATATTGCAAGTCTTACAGAATTTCCCAGCAACAAAACGAGCCAATATCCCATTACTGAGCAGTATTGATCAGATCTCATAATTGGCTATGGGAAAGAAAGGGGACACAGGTAGGGTTGCAACATTTGAGACAATCCTGTAAAAAGCAGCTGCTTATTGATCCTCTGGTCAGAGAACACGCCAGTTAATCATGCAAACAAGCGGAAGGGATCATTCCCTCCCTTTTCCTGCTGCTTCCTTATGTTCAGCTGCTTGACTTAGACTATTTCGAAACAACTTAAAATAGCCATCAATACTTTTCCTTCAGCCATATATTCTGTCATTTGCTACTGTACACAGAAAGGCCGTTTTTAAGATATGTAACTGACCCAATTGTATGTATGTATGAGTTTGGAGCAGTTCTCAACTGAAGGTGCAGCTAGCTTTATTCTATGGACTGCTTTTCTTTTTGTCTATAACTTTGCGAGTCCAGGGAGGAACATTTCCTTGTTGCCCTGGAGATTGTGGCAGAGGAAAGCCTTAACGGAGGCTTTTAAAAAGATCATGGCGTCATCATTGACCTGATGTTCCATATGGAAATCCAGTGTGATTTCCATCTCGCTCTTCACTCCCTTCTTGTTATTTGTCTGACAGTAGGCAAATGTGATCAGAGCAGAGTCAATCATCAGTGTAGGGAAGAACAGGAAGATGCAAACTACTGTTCACTGAGTGGCATATTCATGTAGCTTGCGTATTCAGAGTGAATCACTTTGAATGCAGAGTGGCTGAAGGATTTTCTATTTGACTAATGTGAGATAAATTTTAAAGCATCTGACAGATCAATTATCTGATGACTTTCTGACTTAAGGCCGGCAACGTCAAGCTAATGAACTGGTCCATTCATAAATGCTTGTGTTGTGATTTAGCATGTCATAAAATTGACAGGAACCAGTTGCGTACAACTTGTCTACACATAACTCATTTATACCAAGCATTGTTTCCTTGTTTTATGGTTTTACTAGCACCTATTTTTGCATCGGAGAAAAAAGAGCATGATGACTGGCACTAGATAATCACCACTCTCGATTGAGCATGATGAATTATCTAATCATCTAATCATGTTCAGACAATGATGTGAAAACGTCTGTACTCATTTCACTAGCAAATTGGATTCCCTGTAGACAAACACTGAGATTAATTTAAACTACCCACCCTACAAAATTGGAACACACGTGCCTGGTGCAGTAATGGTTCTTCCAACAAGATTAGATCCGTTCAATTGCTTTTTGTTCATGTATGTAGACCAAAAAAAGAATCAAGTTTTACAAATAAGTTTTCCAAACACACTTTTGTTCCATTAATGGGGTCTTGTGTCCAATTTTGATGGATGGTGTCTGTGAAACCAATTTCCTGGGCGTGAGGAGGACCCGATGTAACAGCAGGTACGATTACAGAGCAGCTTTTCCCATTAAAGTGAGGAAAAGTTTGGAAATGTGGCAGCACTGAGGGCTCTGGCATAATGAAAGCGATGGTGTGTGAAGGGATTAGAGCTGAAAACAAAGGGGAATATAACAAGAAGTGCCTTGGGTGAAACATAAAAGAGAAAACAAAACCAAATGGGAGTGAGAGTGTCTGGTCCAAGTAGAGGTGGGCAATATGGCAGAAACATAATATGATACTTTAAAATATTTTTGCAATACATAATATGTTGCAATGTTTGTTTTTGACATTATATAATAAAGATGCTATGTATAGTGATTTTCTATTCAGGGTTTTACATACTGTACTGAACTATACCTAGTTAAACAGATCATGATATGCATGAAAAAGCTATTGTAAGATAATGTAAAGCATATCATCGTATTGCCTGAGTGTAAGGGAAGCTTTTAGTGCATTTTAGGGCTAAATTGGTGCATGTTGACATGAGATCTGTGTTTGTTCATTTATGGCAGGGGTGCCCATGCTTTTTTGCTTTGCAAGCTACTATTTAAATAATCTACCAACAATAAAAATCTGTCTTATCTTGCTTTTCAGTGGGTAGTCAGTGTCATACTTTTTACAGTCTGATTTTGGTTTCTTACTTGATCCAGCTCCCCCATTCATTTTACTCCCTTTTTTTAGTGGAAATAAATTGGTAGCTGCTAACTAGGTGATTTGTTAGCTGGAGTTTTGCAGTAGCTCCCGCATACGTGGTGACTGTTGACCTTGTGATACAAAAGACAAGATATCAGACTGGCTGTACTGTATTGCCAATCAATTTCCAAACGCCACAGTGGGGATGGATAACAGGCTAACAGCTTTTTTTTTATTACATGTGATCTACCCACACTATCTGTACTATAGTGAATTCTGTTTCTGGTGGGTTCATTCATTTTTATGTTGCACGGTCTCACTTGTACGTTATAGTTTATTTTTAAAGGCAAGGCTCCGTGATCGACCGGTAGATCGCAATTGATCAATTTTCAGATTTTGCATTTTCAAACTATTTCGTAGGTTCTTCTTTTCATTATTGTCTGTTCATTGACTTTTGCCTGTTTTTGGACAATTGAAACTGTTCAGTGCCCCACACACAGATAGCTACTATCTACTACTCATTATTCATAGTATTACACATACCTACTTGCCAGTGAAATGCATTGACCTGAGAAATCTACTCTTGAGATGTGTCACTCATGTTTTGTCTGAACTCCCCATTTCTCCCCATCACAGAAACCCATATTTTGCTTAAAATATTTTGGAATTGACTGGTGAGTGTGTCACTCAGCAGTCCAGCTAGGCCCTACGTGCGTTTCCTCAAGCCTTAGAAAGGCTTTCCGGCTTTTCTCTGTAAAAATGGAAAAGAGTGCAAGCTGAGTTGTGTAAACCCCCTGCCACCACCCACCCAGACAACAAGAAACATCTGGAAGAACAACAGAATCCAGCAGCACACCCATCACACCCTACTCTAAGGATTTGAGAGTTTTGTCTGTATGTCTGTCAGTGACTGCATGCTTGCATATGGTTTGAGCACTGTGTGCTGTAATAACCATTCATAAGATTCTTTGATTACAGAATTGGAGTACTGCAGACACTTGGGTCTTGTTTCTGTGTTAAACAGATTAACAAAGTATCAAGTTTAGCCTATTAGACATGAATGTTTGGCCCTCGATTTTATCCAAGCCCCTCCTAGTATACAACTGTATGAGCTATTTTTAACCTTTTTATTCCTGATTGCCTTCTGATTCTCACCTATCAGAGCAGAGTACCTTCAAATATGGTAAATCACAGTAATATATGGCTTATTGGTTTATTATCTGATATTATTCATCTGTAAGAATCTATTTTGCTTTGAGTTTAATTAAGATACTATGTGGCATCATTACTAATCTTCAAGACTGCACTTGTTGTAGCAGATGCAGCTGTTACAAACAGGATCTGAGTGCTTCTGCTTTTTTATTTTTTGTACCCCCTTAAAAAATTTGCTCTGGAAGCTTCTTTGCAGATTCTGTGTGTTACATATTCATTATTCAACAATGACAGTGCAGTAATTTGATGTCTTCTTTTA
>JBBIGC010000024.1:15132877-15149673 GCA_037576955.1 Lepidarchus adonis
TGTTTGTTTATTTACTGGCCGCCTCTGCATCTGGGTTCAATTAAATATCCGTGCTGGGCCCTCGCCAGCACATTACAATTTGTATACGGATATCTGGAGAACCTGGCCGGATCAGTGAGAGTATGCACACAAATTTAAATGACATTTTAATACATTGTAAGTAGGGGTACAATTAATCGATCTGTATCAATACATTGACCAAACAGTGCATGATCTGATGTATCAAACTGACACATGCAAAAATTGATTATCATTTTTCATCAGTTTACTGTGTGCAATGTTTTTTAACAAGATGTTGCTTTTGCTTATGACTACATTGCTATATTAGACTTTAAATATTAAAGTTAAATATTAATAATATTAAATATGAACTGTTCCAGTTATAAACTGTTTGGATGTGAGATCATGTAAATGTAGCAGATTGTGTGAAATTTCATTATGTTTCATATTGACTGAAGACCCAGTATTAAACCTGATGAAGTTCTTCAAGAAGAGGTCAGATTCACCAAAATTATTTTCAAAGGTTTTATTAGACAGAGAGAAAAATTACAGTTTTGTGGAACGTTTTGTGGATCCCTAAAAGGGAGAGAGAAGCTCAAGCATCCAATGGGTACTGAAGTCTGAGCATCCTGACTAACAGTCATCAGGAGTTTTTCAGGACGTGATGGATGTTAATGATGGACGTTGATGGGCGTGTCACCAGATTTAATGTCGACATGCCTTAAGCCACAGAGTCTGTTTTGTTTAAGTGACGTGTGTTCTTGTTCTTGGAGGCTGGGAACATAACGTTTTAAGAGAGGGCGGACTTTGAGGCCCTATGCACAATGATTTGGAGAATGAGGACAGTTTATGGTGAGTCAGCATTATAATGGGGGTCACAGGGCCTTGCATGTTTTGTGACCCTAGAAACACCAAACCAAATCACATTACTGCAAATTTTAAGGTATTGAAAATGATCACACAATTGCCTAAAATAATCAGTGTAGAATAAAATATTTGCAGACACTCTTTTACACCCCTAATTGTAAGACACAAAAGCAAGAGAACACAATCACACGAGACTTTATATCCATTAATAGACATTAAAATAAATGACTAGTACAGCCTGTCTGCCAGGCAGATACACAACTTTTTTTATATTGAAACATTTAAATGTACACAAACATGCTTGTTTTTTTATCAGTCAATTGTGTATTAGTTTATGTTGCTGTATTTTTTTAATGTAATATAAATCTGTTAAATAATACAAATTTGTTGAAGAATAATTGTGATTTGTTCAATAAAGCAATGCTAATTATAAGGTTAATTTGATAAAAAAGTACAGATAACAATATGTTAAAGTACAGGACTGGGAAGAGGTACCATTTCAAGCAGTAGTACGGCTAAAAACTGAACGATACCCATCCCTACTGGTCAGTCATTTTCCTCCTTTTCTGCCTCTGTTACAACCATCAGGCTGGAATTAGCTATGCCAATACATGTATTTATTCTGCCTTATTGGCTTTGTTGGTTTCTATCTACATGATCTAATTATGCATTTAAGTTTTGGTTTATATTCTTTTATTCTGTTTTTGCATGCTTGTTTCCCAATGTTTTGCAGCTGGACCCTTTGAGAAGAACTGGAAGGATTTGAAAGTTGTTGCTGACTATTGTGTTTGTCACCCTGCATCTCCCGTTTGAGAGGTGGTGCCATGCCAGGCTTGAGAATGGGGGTTGACCGTCTGCTCTCTGAGACATTCAGAGGCTCTACAAAAACTGACAGCCAGATGTTTGAGGCCTCTGGCCCCTCAGAGCCCCTGCTGACACCGTTGTCTCCTCTGCTTCCCCTGCCATTAATTAGAAATGGCTACCCTCTTAGTCAGTGGGATCTTAGAGATGCTGAACCCCCAGACCGCTGATTTGGTCCTCACAGTTCTAATAAAGTATGCACTTGAGAGAACCGTCCCACTGAACCAATACATTTTCATGCTGCAAAGTCTGTTAGACCTGTGCATTTGGCAGACGGTGATAGCACATCATGTTATTCACACAGTCCAGTCTAATCCTGCTAGAAGCAGTCTCAGTCTCCAAGCGCTTCTGATCTAAAACACTGAGTCAATGAATGCTTGTAGCCACGGGCTGTTCTCATAACCTCCACTTCATGGAGGGTATTCAGAGGATTTGTCTTTTTTTAGAAAACACAGTCCTCTGTATTGAGACCTTGCTAAATCAAGTTGAATCCTATAATGAGGAAAGTTTTGCTGCTGCAACTTCACTACCAGAGCACCCGGAGACGCAAGAGTGAAGGGGTGGGAAAATGGGCTCTTTAATGCCGACCTTGAAAACCATCTAACTAATTAATGCTACGTCCACAGGGCTCACTTACAAAACATCTAAAACCTAAAGGCTACTCCAGTGAAGAACAGGAGGAGACAAACATTTTCCAACACGTTTTAATGAATTTTATCGCCTGGTGAGTAATGGGCGTCTTGTGGTTCAAAATTTATTCACATGTTTTTAGACACCTGCTCATTTAATGTTTCTTTCTGAAATCAAGAGTTTGTCACCATTTTGCTGCCTTTACTCCTTTGTGAGGAGAAAGCATTAGTGAGGACAGTTATGGGTGTTAGAGCTGTGCTCAAAAATCGATACGGCAAAATATTGTGACTGACTCGTAGACAATACACACATTGATACAGATGCTGCTGTATCGATATTGCCTTATTAGGAATGTATTTTGGCAAGCTGTCCAACAGTAAAATGGTGGTTTTGAAAAAGAAACATCCCCTATGGTGCAGTGTTCAGCTTTATGGTGTCAGCAAATAACGTAGTCTGTATGTTAACAACTTGAAACCTTGTTCAAGTTCTTGCGCTGTTTAATTCCTGAACCTTTTTCGTTCCAAAACAAACCTCTGTTGGTTTCACACCAAACGAGTGGGCCTGAACTTTTATGTGAATTAGTGAAGTAGGGTTGCAATAATGAATCAATAAAAATCGATAACTAAAAGAGTTGGCAACGAATTGTATGTGAATAAAGTAGGGCTGCATCAATTAATCGATAAAAATCGATTACTAAAAGAGTTTATATGAATTTCATATTTGATTTGTTGTTTCGCGTGACGCGGAGACATTTGATTATTACAAAAACTAAAAACTTTTGTTAAGCGGAGCGGAGTGAACACACCATCACGTGCACTGATGCTAGCAGTTAGCGCCTCACAGACAGGGCGATGCAAACATTTAAAAACAAAACGAGCATAGGCAAAGAAAGCCATGCGATCCAAGGTGTGGGAGCATTACATAAATTAGTAATTTTGTTTCGTTTTCAGTCCAAATATCCAAAACATCTTAAATCAAGATTACTAGGCAAGAAAAATGGCATGAGAAAATTAAGTGATGCTTAAAACAGTGCATCATGCAAACAACACTGCTGACAACAGAGAACATGCCATTTGTTTTGCTGGTTCTAACATATTTACAGTTGCTGTGGAGAATTAGCTGAAGGAGACCTGGACAAGATCTGAAAACAAAGGAAAATTTTAGTATGAAAAAGAAGAAAGTGTTTACATTTTCGGTTATTTTTTGTGGTTTGGTGAACATCAGGACAGCTGACTGATGGGGGAGAACTGTGCCTCGCTTTACAGATGAACAGTTTGTCACACAGTACTGTTATGTATTTTTTCATGCCGTTTGCAACCAGAACCGTAGAAAACAGACACAAACTACCATTGGGTGTATGCCTCCAAAAATGGATTGCATTAGCACTGTGGAAACTCACTACTGACTTTGGACTACAGATGTTTTGGTGTAGGACAGTTCAGCTGTTTAGAATATTCATGTTGTTTTTAGACATTATTCACAAATGTATTGTGATTCATATTGTATCTTGGGGTTGGTGGCAGTACTCGGCCCTAATGCATGTTGGATGGTTATTTCTGGATCACAGTTGCCATCCCTACATCGAAAGGTACTGGATGGTACTGTGTCCCTCCAGAGGATGCTGCTCTACTGCAACACAACCCAGTGCTGGGGTTTATACCCTTCTAGCCGATAGGACATGGTGTGTGAACACCTGTGGAAGCACATGGGAGCCCATTTTAAGTACATTAGTTTACTAATTAGAAGGAGTGTCTGGATACTTTCAGACTTCTCTTGGGTGGAAATGTGTATTTTTTTTTTTCATTTTTTTGTAAGGAGATTCAAATGAAACTGGAAACCCTACTGCATCCTAAATAGTAAACATGACTTCCAGATTATGCCGAACCTGGAAGGGTTCTCTGCTTTACATGCTTTTTTTCATGCTCCGCATCTGTGCCGACAGCTGCGTAGTTTTTGTGGAAGGCCCTTGAGGCGTTTTCTGCCAAGCTGAGTCATGTTCGTGAAAAACCCGACCAACATGACTTTGCCCTTTGCCTCCTAATTCAACCTCATTGGTGTTTGAGAGAGCTGTGATTGTCCAAGTGTAGCAGTAACATAATGTCTAATGTTGTTAAAATATGTGCTCACCCCCACCTCCTTAATGTTACTCAAACCAAGCCCTTCACTTTCAGTAATGTAAAGCAGAAGGGAAAAATGAATGGCTTCACTGTATCTCCTTGGTTAATATGTGGCTGATGTTTGGGGGGCAAAGGAGAAGTGCTTGTTTTCATACTGCTGCTCTGGGTAACAGAGTTAATAACTGGTAACTCTGATATAAACTGATGCAGGTATTATCTATCCACTGCTTATCCTGCTAGTTCTGTCTCACCTTTTGATGGCCTTTTTAAAGCAGACAGACACCTACACCCACATTCAGGCATACATGTCTTAGGTCTGTCTGTTCGCTTAGCATTTGCACAAAGAGGGGTTAGGTTTTCATTTGGTGAATATTAAACCCATCTGTTGGTGGATGACTCCCTGAAGACGCGCAAGTGCTTTGTCTTGCTCACCGTGTTTTGTGTTTTTCTCTCATTAAAGACCATGTACAGCAGCAAAGAGACTTATTAGATTAAGGCTGGAGGCAGACTTGCAGGCATGCACTCAAAGCCATCATCCTCTCCTCTAATGTTACCCAAGTAGATTCTCTCCCTCTCCTTATTCCTCTCCTACTCTTTCACACTTTCTCTCGCTTTCCTGTCCTCTGTTACGATCAATCCCTCACTGTCCACTTCCCCTTTTCCTTCCATTCCAGCGATTATCACTAAAATAGTGCATATCTGTGTCTTTATCATTAGTTAAAACTAATAGTATACACATTGGTCATATGCACCACCACAAGCGAGTGGCCTTTATTTACTCATACATGTGAGATGATGGTGGATTTCTTTCTATTAATTTAATGTCTTTCTTGTATAAGAAGGAAAATCTACAAATTGTATAAAACATCAGTATGGGGCAGTTAATCTCCCCATTTTCCCTCTCTGATTAAATTCCACTGTCTAAATTTTAAATGCTTTTTGTAGCCCTTAGTGATCTTATAATTATTTTTATTATTATAATATTTTTAATTATTATTGATTTTTGTGTTCTGAAAGGCGCTTTTTCAAATAAAATGCATTATTATCATAATTTCTACCTGAAGGAATAAAATTTCTCTTTCAGTTTGGCACAAATGCCAACCGCACTGATGTTTTTTTTTTAATGACACTACTAGACTGAGCTAGGCCTTCAGGACCAAAGTTTGATTTAACTCTGCGCACGACTGGATTAAGCCATTTTCTCTAGTCAAGGTGTTTGCTTATGAAAGTTATTGATGGAAATGAAAAGAACATCTAATGATTTGGGTGCCCCTGAAAATGTCATCTTATCTGACCAGGCCAGTGGTTATCATCACTGCTGTCCTGATGATGTGAATCACTTCCTTAGAGCAACGTAGCTATTAATGTTGAGCCGTGGTTGTTTTTTTGTTCTTTATTTAGAATTTGGAAGAGTCATCTTTTGTTAACCCTTTCAATCTAAAGAGGATTTTACAACAATATTGTGGATTTCAGAGTTGAAGGTTTAGTCGTCTGTGTTTTAGCTAAATATTTGATCATAAACCAGGGGAAATGTTCCAGTTTTTTTGTGGTGAATCTGATATTAAAATGACAGTGTTTAAATATACTACATAACAATGTCCAGAGGCTGAAACAGAATGCCTAACTAGGCTGCTTATGGTGTAATGCTGACTGTGAGGCAGGTGAAATATAAAACTTTGGAAATATATGGTCATTTAGAACCGTAGCCTGCATTAATATTGAGGAAGTGTTAAAATATCTAAATTTGTGTATTTTAAAAGGGGAAGGGGATTAGTAGCAGCATTATATATCTGTTTTGGTTAAGAACAAGCTCAGATTATATTGATAATTTTGGGGCAAGAAATATTTGAACATTATTTGAAACAATTTCCTGTGATTAGGTTTATATTTTTATTTGTTGTAAGACCGAAAGCCTTTTGAGACTTAAATCCTTGATGTGTGCTCTCCTTGTTACATTGTTGCATCATATCCCTTCAAGACGACAGCTTATGTAACGTCTGTTTTTTTTTCTTTTTCTTTGCTGGCCAAAAAAATGCTCACTCCTTCCAGCAAAATTAAAAGATCTTTTGTGCACTAGGAAATTTCCTTGTAAAATCTTGCCTAAATAGGGCTCACAGTAATACTTTAAATGACAGTGTCTACAGGCATCTGTATATGATGATTATACTGGACAGCGTTACCTTGTTTGCTCCTATGACACTGTGAAGAGGTAGATTGAAGCTAACAGAGCTGGAGAGAAGGAGGAGTCAGAAATCCATGTTGCTACTGTCTGGTCTCTGCTGTTCTTTTGGTTTGTCTTTCCATAATGAAAGAAATGAGATCCCACAGCCAAGCCCGCCACCATGCATCCCTGAGTTTATTATTAGCCTCTTTATTCTATTAAACACTGACTTACGGATTCCCACAGTCCCTGGCTGTGACGGAATGGACGTGCTGATATAATGTGGGAATTTCTTAGTGTTATCTTTTCTTCCCTTTGCCCAAGCTGTGTCTAATGGATATAGTAGGCCTTGCAGTAGGTTTTTCTAAAGGGTAGAACTCTTTTTTTTCAGGCTAAAAATACATAGATGTGAGGAAAAGGAAGGAAGGAAGGTCCTGCTGGGCTGCTTAGCTAGGGACAAAGGGGCAGCAAGAAACATGTAAATTGCGCTGATAGATGTGACCAGTAGCAATCAGACTGGCCAATCTAACCCTTTAAAACGACACTTCTGGAGCAGCGCAGAATATTATAACTTTTAGTGTCGTCTTTACCGATATTAGTTTTACTGTATTAATGCCCAAAGGGGAAATGTGGAAGTGAACACACATGTTTAGAGCAGTGGGCAGCCACAACTATTTTTGAATGAACAGGTCAAACTACATAAAATTACTTGATGTTTTTTTCTGGGAAGGTTTTTTTTTTTTTTGGGTAAATATTACTGTGTAGATTTTGTGCTATTTAACATGATGAAAATAGAGCACCTGCATGAACCATCCTTAACATTAAAACCATTAACAGGTGAAGTGAATAGGATTTATTGTCTTCCTACAAAGGGACCTGGCAGATGTTAGGCAAAAGGCAAGGTGGCTTGGTAACAATGTGGATCGTATATAGTACTTTATTGCTTTGATTCAAATTCTGATTAAATTGTTAAATATTAAATAGGTTAGTTAAATAGGTTAAATATTTCTTTAGTGATGTTATGAAATTAGTTATAAAAAGATGTCCAATGGTGTAACGGGAGTTTTGAAAAAGAAACATCCCCTGTAATGCACAGTACAGCTTTATGGTGTCAGCATATAACGTAGTCTGAATGTTAGAAACCTTGAACAAGTGGGCCCAGATCTTTTATGTGAAATGAACGTATGTATATAGTACGTAATGCAACCACCATGGCTAGCTAACAACATGGCTGTCAGTGTGGTTAACAATAGAGGATGTGTTGATTTGTTTTTTGGCTTTTGTACAAATGTATTTATATCAGCTATGGACAATTAGCTGAAGAATACATGGACATGGAAAGTTTTCATTTTTATTTTCGTCTACTTGTTGTAGACACCATTGTTTTTTTTCCTACTTGAGTGAACATCAGAACATCTGGCTGGTGGGAGAGAACTGTGCAAAACTGCACAGGTGAACAGTGGATACAGAACTTGAGTTTGTCACACTGTTATTTATCTCTGTCGCCTGTATTAAATATATTCAATATTTCTTCAGTGAACAAATAAATTTTTTTTTAACAACCACATGGCTGTTTTATCCGAATTTTAAGGAAAATATATTTAGAAAAAATTTAGTAAAAAATTCACGTCTGCAAATGTATAGAAATTATTACAATGTACAATATAATTTTTTATTACAAAATAATAAAGGACAGTTCAGCTGTTTAGAATACTTGCGTTGTTTTTAGACATTATTCACAATGTATCGTGATATGTATTGTATCATTGCCCCTGTATTGTGGTCTGTATTGTATTGTGAATTTGCCCTCAAATATGCATAAAAAAAATAAAGAAAGAACTGTGAGAATATATATATATATATTTTCTCACAGCTCTTTATTATTTTTTAACATTTATTTTTTATACATGTTTGAGGGCAACTTCACGATACAATACAGACCACAATACAGGGGCAATGATACAATACATATCACGATACATTGTGAATAATGTGTTTCACTGTTTTTTTTCTTCATTTTCTTTGTATAATCCCTCACAGTTCTTTATTTATAACAGAAAACAAACATTTTTATGATAAAGTGTGTGACCTCTCTAAAGCATGTGAAGGAGGAAATTAGCTGAGGAAATTCATATATGATTTAACGACTATGCAAACCTCTCACATAGAGGCACTGTTCACTCGGTGCTACCCTTTTCAATGTTTTGTCCTCAGTAAGAGTGTGAAGCAGGGTACCAGATGCATAGGAGGAAATGTTTTGCATATGTCCTATCACCAGGGGAACCACCTCCTCCAGTGTTCTTTCATTGGCCAGACACCTCTAACTTTAATCCTTGTCATTTTAAACACAGCTAAATTTGTAATGTTAATTAGGAGCAGTGTAGCGTCAGTACCTTCATTCAATATTGGTAACCCTTCATGATCCATGTACTTTTGATCTTCCTTCAAAATGTTCCGAAATTCAGACTTTTTAAATCTGAACTTTTCAAAACTTTTTAAATAAACTTGCTTCCCTTATGTTCATCGAGGAGGGCACTGTATATAGTCTTAAATGTATTGAACAACATAGATGTTCATTGAATACTTATGATTCTATTCAGCAGCTGTCGGTCATGCAGCTCTGTAGGGGTTTATTTTTGTTATTTTTACGTGAAGGTTAAACGCTGTAACAAATTTGTGGAGTTCCACCTACAGAAGCACTTGTGTTTGTGTGGATAAGTCTGGTCATTGTTGGGAGACGACTCCCCCCAGCGATGGTGGGATATTTATGGACAGATTGAGGAGGCAGCCTAGATTAACAGAAAGAGAAGAGATTGTAAGACCTGTCAGAGGAAGATAACAGAATTTCTATAGTCTAGGTCTGATATAGTGTCTGCTTATATGTTCTGGTAGATAGCCAGGGAGAAAGTCTTTTAGCAATTCTGCATTTATATAGGACACACTCCTACCTCCCGCTCAAAGCTCTGGATAATGTGCTCTATTGATAGAAATTCTGGTGAAAAAAAACTGCCTTTTAGCATAGCAAACAGCATGGGCATGAAGAGAAATTAACATTTCACACTGTGCTCAGCCTATATTCACTGTTTTTCTAATAATTTATGAAATTAATATTTTAATAGACAAAGCTGATCCTAGATCAGCATACGTCATGCATCATGCCCTAGTTACAGGCTGATCTGGCACAGATGCAGGAGATATTAAAGTACATTTCCTTAGCCTCAAAGCTGCTGGTTCAGTACCCACTTAGTTGCTTAATCATACCCTTCTAAAAAAAATGACAATTAATTTTTTTTTTTACATTTTATTTGATCAATACATCAAGTAGTTATTCATTGAAGTGACCTTGAAGCAAAGTATTAAACTGGAAATGTGTATATAATTATTTTTACTTGAACTTTAAGCAAAAATGTCTCCTCTCTGGAAATTCCAAAAATTTCCATTGATATTGGCATTATATTTATGAAATGATTTATGCAGTCTGGATATAACTCTGACAAGTAGGCTTTTTTTCAGCAGAGGGTCTTCCATGTCTAGCTTCTGTGCAGGTAGCCATGGCCTAATAGTTAAAGAAGTGGGTTTGACCAGCCATCAGCCTAAAGTGTCCTTGAATCCTTGAAACTATTTGCTCACCCTGTACGTTCCTCTGCATAAGATTGTCAGCTAAATTCTGTAATTGTAAAAAAATATTTAATAATATCAGACTTCAAAATTATGTAATTATTGACCCATATAAATATCTTTTATTGTCCCTTATCTATTTTGGAGTGAAATACTGTGATTCCTATCCAGTTTTAAATGTTTTAGGCTTAATCAGGGTTATAAGCACACAAGAGTTCCATACAGTTAGTTGGAATTTTACACATGGATTTTTAATATTGTCTATACATTTTTCCAAATCCCTATTACCTTATTTTTTTATTAGTTTGTTTGTTGTAGTATGTTTTAAATTGTCAAATCTATTAGTAGTTTTAGAACCTGTAATTTTCCCTCTCATCGTGAGCTTCTGTGTTTCCATCATCTTGGATGTAGGACAATGTCATGGTTGTTGTCATTGCTGGTTATTTCTAGCACTGCTACTTTAAACCACTGCTCGACTAATGTCAGTAAGATGATTTATATTAGCTGTTAAGGTCCAGTGAACTTCATTAAGGAACCTGTCTGAACAGGTATATTTGTACATGAAACCATCGTGGTTAAACTCTAAGCTACTGTTATCAATGTGTTCGCTTCATCGACTGTGTGGAGCAGGATACCAGATGCATTAAAGGACATATTTTACATGATCCTTCACCAGTGGGACCAGTCATCCCCACTGTTCATTCACTGGCCAGAAGTATATCTGTAGTCTTTGGACTTTCATGCAGCCATGTTTGCAGTGTGTAATAGCAGTATTGTCTTTTAGTATGCTCCAACACCAGCATGGTCATTAAATACAGGTGACAGTATATTATATATAATAGTATTTTAACATTATTTTATGGAAGGTGTTGCTCTTGTCATATATCTCTGTGTGCAGCCAAACTGTCTGTTGCTGTGGTAGAGTTCCACCCTGAGGAGCAACTGGACTTGGGTATGTGTAGATGTGGTCATTGTTGGGAGACTGCTTCCTTCTTACTTCCAAGTTCTTCTTTTCTTCTCCCTCAAAGACACAGGTGTGGTGCTCGCTCAGTAACTCATTCATTTGCTCATTAACTCACATCTCTTTGAAAATGAAACTAAATAAGAAATGTAATCATTTTTTTTGTAATTATTGTTAAAATATACAATTTAAACTTTTTATTTTAAAATGCTTTAAATAAAATCAAATTAAGATTCATTTGTTTAGCCCTTTTAAATCATTTACAGGTACAAAATGTTTGCATGAGTTGATTGTTTACCTTGAACCTCAATATTCATTAATGACATGAATAACAATTGGCCACTCAACAGCTACATTACAGACAGATGATACAGTTCTCCTGTGTTTTTTAATTAAAATGGATTTAACTTCCATAGGCTTAGAGTCTCACCACGTTTCAGACCACCAATCCTTCTGTTTCTTAAGAAAAGAGTGACAGTGAATTTAGATTTTGACTGATCAATGTTGAACACATTCCAGACCATTTTTATGTCTCAGACTCAGCTGTGTGCTCTTAGCCACGTCAGCCCAGACCACTCTGACTCATTCAAGGCACAGTGGTGTACCGTTTCTCACTCATCTTCCACAATCAACACCACCACTCCAGTAGAGCACAACTAATGCTTAAATATGTCTTTCACCCTTGATTGCCTTTAAAAATGTTTAGATAATATCCATGCAAGCAAACACTGCCTACTTGTCTGTGCAGCTTTTGCTGGGTTTTGCATTCTTTTTCCTGACCAGTGAGCTTGGGAATTCTCTCAAGCATCAATATCGTATGAGGAACACATGTAATTTTTGTCTAGGGCAGAAGGGGTTCAATTGTATTATACAGTGAAGGAAATAAATGTTTTGTCACTTTGCAACTCCACACTTCAGCTCCCTCCATAGGTTTTCTATGGGATTAAGGTCTGGAGTCGGGTTTGGGTCACAATCCATTTTCAGTGTCCTAGCAGAGGTAGGAGGTTGTCACTCAAGATCATAAGGATGTACCTAAGGATAGCCCTGTCCATCCTTCTGTCAATATTGTGAAGTTGTCCTGCCCTTAGCCGAGAAACACCCTAAAGCACAATGTTTCCACCTGCATACTTGACAGTGGGGATGGTGTTCTTGGGGTCATAATCAGCATTTGCCTTCCTCCTAACACGGCGAGTTAAGGCCTTAAGAGCTCGAATTTATTCTCAAATGACCACAGAACCTTCTCCCAGGTTTTGTAGCCCATTCCAGCCTTGTGCAGGGCTACAGTCTTGTCCCTGATATTCTTAGACAGCTCTTTGGTCTTGCCCATGGCGGAGAGGGTAGATTATGATTGATTGATTGAGTCTGTGGACAGACTCAATCACCTGTGTTTCATACAGGTGAGTAGTTGAGACAGGTGTCTTTAATGTGGGTGACGAGTTAAAATTAGGAGAATCTAACTGGTCTGTGGGAGCAAGAACACTTAATGGTTGGTCAGGGATCAAATACTTATTTATCAATGAAATGCAAATAAATCTATATATTTGAGATAATGTGACAAACTTACAAAAACAGAGAGGGGTCAAATACTTATTTTCTCTGCTGTATCTGTAATATTCAATTGCATACTATAGCTATGTCTTTGCTGTCACATTGGTAGGAATTTGATCAATCAAGACAAAATTACGAATTAGACATACATTTTTTTAAAACTGCTGTTTCAATATTCTCTGTATTGTATGCTCCAGCCTGAAGCAGAACCTCAAACTCAATCACATGTAAGTGCCCAGGTGGGCTGCTGCAAAGTTCTCGAGTAAGTGAGTCAAATTCTTTGTCAATTCTCAGGTGAATAAATAACAACTGTATGTAGAGGTTTAAGTGTGTTAAAGCCCACAAACAAATGAATAAGACCTCAAGACTAACCATTTTAACCTTTTTAAGAATGTCCTATTGTGGGAGAATGGCTGTTTATTGGGTAACGGAGTATGTAAGAAAAAATATACATTCTAATGACCTATTTTAGAATTATTGTCATGTATTAGTGTTCTTGATCATCACATAATAAATTGACATGTTCTCCCAACCCTAGTAGAAACGAGCTGTAGAGTCGTTTCTAAATTTAGAGAGATGAAAATAAAATCCTTTCAGCATATTTACATGTACTTAGGACAATTAGTTTCATTAACTTTATTAATGCAAACATATCACCAAATACTAAGATTCCAGAATATTCAGTTTTATCAATACTGCTCAGAACTATATTGGCTGAAGCAACATGGAGCAGCTGCTGGCCAAACACAGTTCACTGAGCCAATCAATGGTATATTGATCACAGAATGAGTAGTTCAGACTTTTAGAGTCTGTGGGCAAATTATTGATATCCAGTTCAAACAGGAGCACTTCAGCTTTGCAGTCCACTTCCTCAAACCGCCGCTCTAATTGTGAGCTAAATAATTAAGAGGTCTTACTGTTCTGTACTGTGCTAATCTTTTAGCCATGTTTACTTTTGTGTTTTGAAGTATTTAAGAACTCTCAGCATTGAGTATGTGTCTTAAGAGCAGTTAAGTGCTGTTTTAATGGTGGCCCAATCTCACAGCAGTTAGTGCAGATGTCTCACACTCCACTAGAAAAAATTTGGCATGTTCTACAAGCTCATTAATGTAGCCTGTCATACCGCTTCACTGCAAGACAGAGGACAAGAACAGCAGTAAATATTGTGAATAGCAGAGTTCTATTACTGGACATTGAGCTCAAATCCCCATTTGGAGAAAATGGGTAAAGACCTTAGGATAGTGACTTCTAAAGATTATAATGGTAATGGTAGTATAGGCCATATAAGCATGAGTATAATAAAAGAAAATATAAAATATTTGAAAATGATGGTATGAAAGAACAGAATGAATGAATGTGAATGATTATAATTCAGTGTCATACCTGTCTTGAATTTTAAGGAGGGAAAATATGTATTTGCTACATGTAAGCCAACACTGTTGTGCATGGAACTGCCATTATAAGCCTGGCCTGACTCACCAAAATACCTCAAGCAAACCTAAAACTGTACCTAGTGTAGATCCTAAGCCACTGTGACTATATCCTTCAGTTTCAGAGTGTATTGCTTATTTAATATGTCGATTGTTGATGGTCAACTTACTTTAATGCAGTGTTATTTTCCTGCACAGGAATGTTAGCTTGCTAGTAGCCTGTACATTGGAATTATTTAGGGACACATTTTTCACTACAGGACTTACTCGCCATAAGTCAGAACTCATGCATGTAATAATGGCATATATTTATTAAACATGAACTATTAGCAGCATATAGCTAACACGAGTCTCTCTCGTAGTTTGTTGTGGGCGTGTTTCAGGGGGAATAATGCATTGTGGCCTATCTAGTGTCTGGAGTGGGAAAACAGGTGGGTAATACAGCAGAAAATAGGTGGAAAGAGTTGCTTCCTGGGAATCGTACTTTGTTAGTGGCGAGAGCGTGGGTAAAATAAACACATGGATCACAGCCACAGCAGTAATGAAGTGAAACAGTTCCTGACCTTCACTGTAGAGTCGGCCTTACGCTTGGGAGCCATAGCCTAATGAAGATAAGTATCATCATTATCTGTGTTTGACCCCACATCCCAGACCTGCCTCTAAAATAGCAGCTTATTTCTAACTAATGTGTTATGCAGACCTGTGATCCCAGGAATGCTAATATAATGTGTGCAATGATGAGTTGCTGTATTATGCAATCCTTTAGTGTATCTTTACTCACTGTCTATGTTATCAGCTCCACTGATCATAAATTGTGCACTTTCCCTCGTTTGTCACCTGGTCAGGATCTCCACAGAACCACAAGTGAGCAGATATTATTTAGGTAAATCATTCTCAACTTGACGCTGACACTCTGTTAGTTTAATAATCAATAGTTCTTAATCCTTCTATTATTTATGTCCCATTTCTACTTTTGAATTTCATAAAGTAATTGTTACCTTCACCATTTTGCTTGAAATTTTGTAGCTTTTCGCCATTCATGGATATAATCTCATATGAAATATGGACTGTTTTTAGGTCATGAATGCCATGTTAAAAAATAAACAAACATAAAAATTGCTGTATGTCAAGTGAGACAAACACCAGGACCCCCTGTGTGTATGTGTGTATATATATGTGTATATATGTATATATATATTATATATAAGTTACATTAGCAACAGACTGGCACATATAAGCCATATTGGTCAATATTTAAAGTTTTTGTGTCTTCTTTAAAAACAGAACATGTGTTTTGGTGCCAGCTGTGGCCTAAGGTTAGAGTAGAAGGTAGGGTGAATGAACACATTCTCCTTCGTCTACATCCACAGCAGAAGGGCCCTTGAACAAGTCACCTCACCCCCAACAGCTACTTGGGCACTGTGGATGTGTGGCTGCCCCCTGCTCTGTGTGTGTGTGCTCACTGGCTCCTATTGTGTGTAGTACCTGCTCACAAGTATAAGTGTGTGCACGTGCATGTGTGTGTGCGTGCTTACTGCTTTGGATGGATTTAATGCAAAGATTAATTTTCTCTGTCTAAAGTGTCTAAAATAATAATCTAAGTTGTGTATGTATGTGTGTATATACTTTTACACACAAGCAGAAAAATACATGTAATATCGCTGGCATTTCCTGACATTCATTCAGAATCTATATCATAGATTTAAAGGGGTTAAGAGAGAAGGAGGGAAGTAAAGAGAGAGGTGGGGGTGTGGGAGGAAGAGTGTCACGGCCGTGCACACAGCAATTTAAATTTTAATTGCCTATATTTATCTTCCCCTGTGCAGTGTGACGGGCTGATAACTGGTCCTGATAACTCTGAAACTCTTGTTTGTGAAGCACTGCCACCATCCTGATATGTGAACACTGAGAGGGAGGGAGAGCGGAAGGCATTTACTGTTACAATATCATCTCCCACACAGTCCTAATAGATCAGTGCCTGTTCCTTCAGCCTCTGAGTGGAGTGTGAATAGGAATTTAACTTTGATCTCTATGTAAGTGTAGGCATCTTCTCATATAAACTTATCTTTAACACTTGACAGCATTCTAGTGTCAGATGTTTTTTGTAATGTGACTTAGCTTACCGTTGGATTTAGGTTTTTCATGTTTAACTAGCATAAAAGATCTGTCTTTCTACAGCATTCTCAGGTCAGCTTCTTGTGTGGACAGCTGCAGGCAGTTACAGACTAACTTGAGCGTTGAGCTGTCCCTATTTTAGTCCAGACCCCATCTTACCAGGGCATTTCTGCAGCTTCACAGCTCTGACCTGCTCCAGCTAATAGCATTTGGTTATTTTTTCCAGGAAACTGTCAAATTAAAGGCAGAAGTGGCTTCCTCTTATTTTTGCCCCACATCATCTTCTTGGTGCAGATTTTTCCTAATTAAAGATTAAAGCCTCTAAGTTTTAAGGGTTTCCAAATGCATGTCGCCTTGGTTGACTTTGCCTTTAAAGTAAAGGATACTGAGCTAATATTTTAATCATTAACTGCTTCCCTGTGTGTGTGTGTGTGTGTGTGTGTGTGTGTGTGTGTGTGTGTGTGTGTGTGTGTGTGTGTGTGTGTGTG
>JBBIGC010000024.1:15164959-15177419 GCA_037576955.1 Lepidarchus adonis
TCTCTCTCTCTCTCTCTCTCTCTCTCGCTCTCTCTCTCTCTCTCTCTCTCTCTCTCTCTCTCTCTCTCTCTCTCTCGTGTAAACACACACACTCTCTATGAGAGGCTTGTGTTTTATAGTCCTTGTGTGCACTGGTTCAGTAATAGGTTCTTTAGACAATAATTGTTTCTATTCAGTGGTTACAGTCATATTTTACTTAATTCAGATCAACTCTGAAGCTAGTTTCTCTACATAAGCTCATTAATTAGGCCATAGGTCTCTATTTGAATTCATCACTGACGAAATTCACCATAGTAGCAAAAACTTTTGTTACTAAGTTTTTGTTATTTATTAGTTAGTTAAGTTATATTACTTGTTAAGTTAATTACTGGTTTAATCGGTGTTAGCATGATCAGTATTATAGACTGGTGATTAGCTTCCCAATTGCATGTCACAACCATGTTATTCACTGTCTAAGGCCGGGATCACCGACACGTCACTCATGAGCTACCGGTTGCTCGTAACATTAGTAGCTCGCGCCAGGTTTAATAAAATCTACAAATTTGATTATTTCATTAGTCACTTGGTGAACCAGCTTACATGTATATCAGAACAAATTCATAGATGCACCACCTCTTTCTTAAGCAAAGTGATTATTTGCCAATTAGTTGTCAGTCGAACAGTTTGTGAGATGGGCTTTAAAGGATGCTATGACCGTGGTGGCTGAAACATTATTTGGAGACCATAACAGTAAGACATAAAAACATGCACATGCAGATGTACTAATTATTTTTGTGATGTTTTAATGCACAATGTGAGTAAATGTTCAGGGAAAGCTAGCATTTTCTGTTAGTTTGGGTTGAAATAAGAGGTTATGTGTTATGTATTGAAATTAGAATAAATCTTACAAAGTATGAGCAGCTCTCAGCAGCTCTTAGAAGAAAAATGGTTGGTGAAGGAAATAAACCAGGACACAATGTGAATGACACACATGCACTGTTTTTATAAAATTGAATTGAAAACAGCTAATTAATTACTAGTAGCTCAATTTCCAGCCTGCTGGCAGTGAGGGAGTAAGTAGAGGAGTGAGGGAGGCTGTGAGGGAGGTGAGTGAGGAGTATCCTTTTTCAATTTGGTATTGTTGTAGAAAAACAGCTGTAACTGTAATATGTTCACTGATATGAAAGCTTAAATAGAAACCGCTGATGTCCGGTTGGTCTCTCACACTGTACAAAGATGACTTTGTACTTGTACTGATATTAGTTGAGTTAAATCTTTTTTTAACTTAGACAGATGGTTTTTCTATAGGACACTTTGTGTTTGATTAAATATCAGCTGACCGTGATGTGTTCAGCTTTTGGATAAAGCTATAAGATTAGCATATTGCATAGCAGCATGCATTATTCATTCTGTGTCTGCCTCCCCAATTAGTCAAAGTGGAGCCTTTCTCCAGAGAAGGTTTAACATCTGTGCGACCCGGAAATCTTTGAGGAGATTTGGGCTAATCAGCCCAGAGGCGTTCGAAGGCCCTTAGAATTAGTGGGATCTCATGAGCATGAAT
Organism: Lepidarchus adonis; assembly: GCA_037576955.1. NCBI lineage: Eukaryota > Metazoa > Chordata > Actinopteri > Characiformes > Lepidarchidae > Lepidarchus > Lepidarchus adonis. Next base: position 15,166,500 of record JBBIGC010000024.1, read on the forward strand.
GTGTGTGTGTGTACGTGTTTGTTTTCGTGTGTGTGTGTGTGGTGTGCACACGCCCTAGTCCATCCAGAGTACAATTGTCCTCTGGGGGAAGTTCCTGTGTTGAAGAGGAGGATCAGAGGGAGACAGTGCCCTGACAAAACGCCACTGCCATGTCTCACAGCAGGTGGTGCCCCATATCAGAGAGACAAACACATACACATTCAGACATAACCGCACATACTTTTGCAGGTACTGGCTTTTGTAGTGTTTTTCACAATATTTTCTTGATGTCAGTATGCCTTTACATATTCCACATGATGTGTCATAACCCCAGTCTGTCTTTGTCTGCCTGCTTCTGCTGAAAGCCACGTCGGCTTTTGTGTGGTTTGTTGTTTTGATGGAGGTTGAATGAGTGCACACGTCTTCTCCACCTATTCTTCCTGCCTCTCGGGAGGCGAGTAGTGAGTCAGTCCTGAGATACGGCAGCGCAACCTCGGGTGCTTGCCTTGGTTTGACAAATGATTTACCTCACCTGCTGATTCAATGCCTTGTCTTTCTGCCTGCCTTGGAGTCTTCATGTCTGACTGCATGACTATTTGAAGTGAGTGTCTGACTGGCTCTTTGACTTGTTTGAGAGCAGTTCACTGACTGGGTTAAAACTCAGTCCAGAAGCATTGACTGCTTCTCTTCCTCTAACCTGCTTTACTTCTACCTTTCATCCAACTCAGACACAACAACCATCCCTAAGGACTCCACACTCTCACTTACCTCTTCTTCACTGCTCTGTTCCTTTTTCATCCCCCCTCTCACCCCCTTTCCTTCTCCTACTGCTTTTTTATTTTTTGTCAGTTTTGGTTTATTAGGAGATACTCTCAGGGTTTATTTGTAAACTCCCTATTAAAATCAGTAGGGAAGCGATGCCTGTGAGGAAGTCGTACCTCCAGAGGAGAAAGGTAATGCATTATTCTTTGTGTGAGCATGGCACCGCCGCAGGATAGACTGTCAGGGGATGGCAGCTCTGCTACCTGTTGTTTTTTTTTCTACTGTTCAACCATGTCTTCTCCCCTACCTATCTGCTTGTTTCATTTCTGCTTTTCCTCTGAATTGGTTGTTTTTGTTGAAAAAGGGAGGAGAGAACTTTATGCCAAGATTGCAGCTTGTGTGGAACATGTAGGCCAATATCTCAGTGTAGTTTTATTGCTTTAATGGTTTTATGAAAAAAAAACGGGCAGCACATGCGCCCTCACTCAAAGCCTGGGGCTCACCTAAGTATATATGATAAAGAACTGGCCGTTTAGGTCATGTATCAGCAACAATCAAATGGCCCATTATATGTTTCTGGTCTTTGCTTTTTGATTTAACAATCATTTAAAATTGGAGTCTCATATTTTAGTTTTGCTTTTAACTACTTCATCCACTTAAAATTGCATGTTGCTTTTGTAAACAGTCAGATGAACCCTTTCAGTGAGTTTTTGGATAATGGCAAAGCTTGAATTTTACAAACAACTTTTTTGCTTTGTTTTTTGTTTTTGATTACTGTTCTTTTCAAAGCTCCTGCTCACAAAGACTAGCAAAACAAACAAAATGCAACTGCGTTTAAGAGTTAAGCATTCAACCATTATATTAAAATGGAATTTGAAGTTAAATGGCACTTTAAAGTTAAATTGGCATTGACAGGCATTTATGAATATTTATTCAGCATAACTGGCATGAAAAGATACTCCATCTGTGCTTAATGTGCCCAGGTTGACAGTGATGTAGGTGACATCAAAGTATGTCAAATAGAACCCAGTAAATATTTCAGGAATGCTTTCTGATCATTTTTTACCCATAGTGTTGTGATGTTCCAATAAGGGCTCTGGTGCAATCAAATCCCTTTCTGAAACTTTGCAATCCAGTATTGAATGGTACAGTCATTAGCATAGTTTTGCCAGCTTCTGGTAATCTTATGACGTTCTGGATTGAGGTTGTTGTCCAATCTGAGGCTGTGTTTTTGACTGTGTGTGTGTGTGTGTGTGTGTGTGCGTGTGTGCGTGTGTGCGTGTGTGCGCGTGTGCGCGTGTGCGTGTGTGCGTGTGTGCGCGCGTGTGTGCGCGCGTGTGTGCGCGCGTGTGTGCGCGCGTGCGTGTGTGTGTGTGTGTGACAGAAGGGTCATGGGTTTAATTCCTGGAACCGTCTTTGAGCAGGGCATCTAACCCCCAACTGCTCGCCTTGTATATCACTCTGGATAAGAGCATCTGTCAAATGCCAAAGAATAATGTGTGATCTCAAACCAATTGGACAAGGGTAACATGCATTGAACCTTTCCTTTATTTATAGAGAAATTATTATCTATGTTCTTTATAGAAATGAGAACATTAACACCTGAACTGCAGTAAGAAACACTGAGTTTTCTTTGGTTGATTTGGTTTCTGCAGTGTGGGAAAAATGTAAGAGGGAACGGCCTGTGAGTTTGAATGTATTTTTATGTTTTTTGGTGGACAGATAGGTGGAGTGTTTAGCACTTGACAGATCAAGACACACAAACCACTATAGGCCCGTACTTCGCTTTAGACAGATTCCAGAGTTCAGATCAGGTGCTCCAAAAGCACTTGCTTGGTAGATCTAAATGTTTACTTTTGTTATTTAAAAAACCCCAAAAAAACGTCTGCTCATTGTAATAGTCAATGACTTGTGAAAAAGCCATTTAGGTTTCTCAATATGCCGCTCGAAAGTCTTTTGTACCCATCTTGATTTTTGCAGAACATTGGCAGTCATTTGTTACAGTACTTTTCTAGTCTAATATAGCTGTTGTGTCTAAAGAGCAGGTTTTTCATTATTGTACGCTTTTGTGTATTTAGTAGGCCTAAAGTATTTTTACTTTCACACATGTATTATTTTTCCTGTAATGTGACAATGTAAGAGACCAGTATGTCTCAGACTATGGTACTGGGGTGAATTATGAATATTTGAACAATTATGAACAATTTTCACCATTCCTTTGTATCTGCTGAACAAGTGAACTGCCTGCTGGTGTTTACAGTGACATTTGTAATTAATGCTGAATAATGATAACATTACACCATTACATTACTGATTGAAAGCCCCTCTGTTCTGGATTTATTCTTGCATTAGTGCAAATCAAAGTTTTATTGAACAAATTCTACCTAAAGTAACACTAACAGATGTACAAAAGTTTGGGTACCCCTTGATAAATATCAGATTTTGGTGATTTTGGTGATATATTCAGTAATAATTAATCACACTCAATCACACTCAAAGTGCATCACAACGAAATGTGACCTTGACCCATCATATGTGTAGCAGCCCTGGAAGCAGGTTAGTGGGGTTGGTACCTCAGAGTACCTCAGTGGTGCCTGGGCTGGGACTTGAACCTGCAATCTTCTGACCACTAGGCCACCACTGCCCCAAATGCAGTTAAGCAGCTTGCTATAAAAGTTATTTACAATAAATATGATTTGATAGTTACAACCCTAGTTTCTTGCACTTGTATATAATAATATTAAAATAACATAGCTGTGGATAAAGATTACAGTTAAGACTTGCATACTGTGTCTGTTTGGTTCAGGAGACTGATTTACTGTAGGCACCCTGCACGTCTGGGCTGACGATATGGATGGTCTGCTGCACCAAGTTAGGTCATGTCCAACAGAATCTTTTGTTGAGATCTGGAAGTGCTTAATCACCCATACAGGAAGGAGGAAATGAGAAGACTGTCAGTTGCCTCCAGGAAATTAAATCTGCTCCACACTCTAAAAAAGAGAGTTCTCTTTGCTTTTCACTAACAAATGCAGTGGAATGAAAACCTAGTCATGACCAATATGCAAAGTTATAAAGCCACAAAGATCCTGTGGACATACTTTCTTTTTTGTTATCTTTTTCCAAGTTCCTGTGTCTGAAGAACATCCGCACGTTCCTGAAGGTGTGCCATGACAAGTTTGGGCTGAGGAACAGTGAGCTCTTTGATCCCTTCGACCTGTTTGACGTCAGGGACTTCGGGAAGGTGAGTTACGCTACTTATGTTGATCGTCAGCATTCTTTCTGGGTCAGACATTTCAGTTATAGCACTCACATCCTCATTGCTGAACCACATGTCCCACTGTCTGATTTACTGTCTTATATTGCACCTTATTGAAGAATTACTTAATAAAGACACTCTTTTTACTACAGGATTACTTGGTAGCTAATCTATAAGGGTGTAAATCAAAAGTTTCTTCACAATTCACTTTTTCTGATTATTTTAGTGAACAATCCCATCAGTACTGATTGCTGCAAATTTTAAGGAAATAAAAAATTCAATGTGATCTGGTTTGTTACTGGGGTCTGCTGTCAGTATGAATTAGGATGAAATTTCACACAATCTGCACTCACTCACTCACTCACTCACTCACTCACTCACTCACTCACTTAAGGGCATAATAAATCAAGTGCAAAAATCAGGTGGTTTACTTGTTAGTCTTTATTTCCGTAGTCAGACTCCCTACTGTGGGCAATTAGATGTTCATGTGAGCATTCAGACCAACACTTCAGGGTCAACAGTATCTGTGTGTGTCACTGAATATCTGTGTCAGCATCCATGTAGCAAGTGCTTCTTTCGTTTGTTTCTACTGGTACTTTTTTGGCTTTTTCAGCTGTTATTATATTGTGAGACAACAAGGCCTTGTTGGTTTCTCTGTAATGTACATACATTTTCATGGCATTATGATGACTGGATTGTAATTCTTGAAATCTAAGGTCTAGAATGGTGTTAAAAGTTTATATGGTGGTCATAACAAGTTATGCACAACGATATTGGAATCAAATTGATAAATGCTATTTATATAACTTTCATCAATGCATTTACTGTTCTCTGGAAGAGTGGAGCGTTTAGGAAGCATTGGCCTAATACACTAAAATGTAATATTCTCTGAATTGCTGATCAATATAATCTCAAGTCAGTGTACTAAGTCTCATTTTCTACATTTAAATTATGTTTACATATCACGAGTGGCAGATATTCACCTTATCGTCGGCCCAAAATTCCCATTTTGGTGCATCCCTGGTCATAAGTAGGATGCTTGAGGTTGAAGGGATCTGGTTGAAGTGTTCAGTCACTTTCAGTACATGAGGGTATTATCACTGAAACATGGCTCAGAGAGAGAGAGAGGGAAATGAAAGAGGGAGGGGCAGGGAAAGAAATATTAATCCTTTTGGCAGACGGTAGACTTTAACAGATAACGCAGGGGATGGCGTGTGAGAGTCAATGAGCTCAGAAAACAATATTAAAATCCTCCTCCACGCTGAATCAATCTCACACACACTCTCCACATGTCAATGTGAAAATTGCGTTAGCGTCGACTCGAAGGTGACGGGCTTGTCTTGGCATCGATTTTCCATTAAGGGCAAGCAACACATTATAATATATTGAAGTGGGCAGCTCAGCACTAATGTGCCTTACATTCAAATCATTTGCTTCTTTTTTGTTAAAGATAAATTGAGCTAGTTTATATTCATAACTAAATGATAGACAGCACTTTTAATTCATCAATACGACATTGAACTTTTGCCCTGAGTGGTAATGCATCTCACTGGACACCCATATGTAATGTGACATCTTATAAGGAAATAATTAGCTGAGGCCCAGTTTACCAGTGTCCTGTGAAGAATAAAGATAGAATAGAGATAGAGTCCTGCCTAGTCTGCTATATCTTTTTCAACCTGGCTTGTGCTGGTGATTCACAGAGATACCACTGATCACTTCAGGGAGAGAAGTCCATCAAGTAATTTTGCAGGATGTATTGAGTGTTGGTGGTGGGGTCCCTGTCTCTGGAGATGGAATTGTCTGCTTGATTTACACATGGGTGGAATCAGGCTGCCTGCACATAACATGTTTTTTGAAGCCTTTACACATAAGTCATTACATACAGCTGCCAGATATATTGCTTTCAACATCAATACACATAAATGTTTAATCTGTTGACTCTATGCTTAAGAAAAACTGTAACTACTTACTGAACATGACAGAATATTTACTAACAAGCCAGCAGGCATAGGAGGTATTATCATTTCAACACCATCTATGGTTCATACAAGAGTTACTGAAATGACAGATTTGAAGAGGAATAAGCCATAGAGATTCTCTGATAATAACTCCATTACTGCATCTGCACTGGATAAACTTGAGCTTGAGTGTTTTTCTTTCTTTCCTTTTTTTTGTTTGCCCCGTTCTTTTCAAAGAAAGCAGCTTCACTCTCAATCCCAGAGGCGAACATCTTCCTTTCTTTGAGCAAGAGACCCTCACCCACATCCAACTGCATTATCGCTCACTGTGACTCACTCCCCACTGTGTCTGTGTCCGGGGAGTTGAAGGCAAATTTAACCATTAATATGAAGAATATCTCTCCCTGTACACATCTGCCACCACAAAGCTGTTCTGCCCAGCCGTTCTCTCTTCATTATGTCCTATCTCCTGGGTAAAAGAATGGTGCCTCTCCCCCTCCTGGAGGTGCAGGTAATTGCCCCTTCATCCCTTGTCAATCCTGAAACGGGTGGACCCTTACTTACCTCCTCCTCTCTTTTTCTCTGCTTTTCTCAGTATCTCTATTGCACCACAACTCAAAACCAGAGCCACAGAACCCCCTCCTCTGTTCTGGCAGAACCTGGGACACACTTCGTAACGCTCACAGATGGAGTGGAATTCACCTCATCATTCTATATTCATCATGATATCATCGCATATGAACACAGCGTTCTCCGGGGGGAGGTTTCAGTTAAATGTGCTGTCAAATCAAAGCCGGCTTGGTTTTTCTCCTAGCTCTTAATTAGACTCGGAACGAGCATCGCTCTCATTTAAGTGAACATGGCAATCTATTTATTTTATGGTGTTGCAATGATCATGGCACTGAAGCTACATCTGTTAGCAGTCTGGGTGTGCTGGGATGATCTGCAGTGGGTCTAACAAAGAATGGACATTTTTACATAAACAACCATCTACACTTTTTTTATTATTCACTGCCTAGGCAGTTTATTATTTTAAATTTTTTTTGTTGAATTTTATTTATTCATTTAGTAAAAGAGTTGTCTTGAATGTCCTTGAGCTGACCTGCATTTCTGTGTTAAATTTTCTGACCTGCAAGGCTTTGTTCAGTGTTGTTATAATTAGCCCTTGTCTCAATGCAAAGAGCAGTGTAGTCCCAGTGGATTTACATGGGGGTGCCATAATTTAGTGTTGGGTTGTGGACACACGTAGGTGGGGTCAGCAAAATTAACTCTTAATGCATCTAAAATAAAATTTGATCCTGTTTTTTTCTTAAATCAAATTTGTATGTATATAGATTTGAAAATGACAATATAAAAAAGCAATTAAAACAGGTTTATTATACATGACGTTTAGATAAGTTTAGGTAAACTCTGTTCTATTCTAGATGCAGTGAAGATGAGGAGCTGAATGCGGTTTCTCATCCCAAAAAACATGGCAGAAAAAGAAAAAATGTATAATTTTCATAGTGAAATATTTTTTACTATTGTGAAAGAAACCTGTGTTTATCTCATCATAAATATGATCACTGCCGTCATATAGATGAGTGTTGTTAATTATTATTAATAATATAAAACTAAAAGTAAACTGAGCAAATTTGTTATTTAAGAAGCATGTATCAATCTAGTAGCCCTTCGTATGGTTCAGCACCTGTGAAGTAGTTCTCAGCTTCAAAAAGGTTGGTGACCCCTGCTCTAAACACTTAACTGTGCATTTCACCCTCTGTTCGTCCTTTACCACTCTGTTCTACTTTTTCCTGCCTCTGTCTTCCTTCACCACTTCTCTCCTACGCTTCTGTTTTCAAACAGCCTGCAGCTGCACTGGCTATTGTTTTGTGACTGCATGATCACAGTTTGGAGGCATTACTTCGCCTCTCCTTCACTCCTCTCAACACCTCTGCTGTTCAGACTTACTGTAAGAACAGCTCCTGGCTCCTCTACAGACTCAGAGGCTGAAAATAGCCGGTTGCCAAGCCGCAGTGCTCCACTCAGAATACTGCAGCACCCAGGCTTCACAAAGTTGCTAAGAAACAATGGTGTTCCTAATGAGCAGAGTGTCTTTAAAGGTTACCGCACTGGGTACAATTGCTGTTTTTAAGCTGCTGAAGGAAGAAGAGATTGCTGAGCACAGAAAGAGCAGCCATGTTTGAAGAGGCATTAGCTGTTGTGAGGTTAACCTGCTGTGATATTAGTGTGTCAGTGAACCTTACGCTAGCCAAAGCTCCATGCGGCTAATGATCAACTAAATGGAGTTTCGTCTGCAAAACAAAATGTCTTTTCATTGGAGTGGCATTAGTTTAACTGCTGAATGTCTAGTCAGGAGCATGAGGTCATGCTCATATCCTGAAGGACTCATATCCTGAAAAACTGAATTTCCTTCACTCATGGGAAAAATAGGTTTGATGTGAATTAGTTTCAAAATATACCACTCCCTTCATAATCTATATGTTTGATATATGGCTGAAAATAGCCATTTTAAATCAATCGATTTTTTCCAGGTCACCATACGTGTTATATATGCTTATACATGCAGCCTACAGTCACCCAACTTTGTGGAAGTTTAAACAGCTTTTTTGGTAGGTTACGAAAATGTGTTAACATATTCATCATGATATCATCGCATATGAACACAGCGTTCTCTGGGGGAAGCTTTCAGTTAAATGTGCTGTCAAATCAAAGCCAGCTTGGTTTTTCTCCTAGCTCTTAATTAGACTCAGAACGAGCATCGCTCTCATTTAAGTGAACATGGCAATCTCTTTATTTTATGGTTTTGCAATGATCATGGCCCTGAAGCTACATCTGTTAGCAGTCTGTGATGATCTACAAAAAATGGACTTTATGGATAATGCTTATTCAACACATCTATTTAGAGTTCAAAGTTTAGATTAGGAGTGTGAAATCCAAAAAACATGTTTTCATGTAACTTATTTTATCTAGAGCAGGGATGCCCAGAGTCAGTCTTGGATGGTTGGTGTCCAGCACAGCTTGGTAGTTCTCCTCCTCAAATACTCTCACTAAACTTAGTGATTAACCGGGGAGTTCAGTCAGGTGTGTTTGAGCAGGTAGGTAATCAAACTGTGCTGGACACGTGCCCTCCAGCACTGCAGCTGGACACCCCTGGTCTAGAGCCACATACTCTAGAAATTTTCAAGAGTGTTTCAGCTCAGGCTTCTTTCTGAATGAAGCTTGACAATTTGGTTTTTAAAATGAAATACACTTTTTGTTACATAAATCCACTCAAACTCGATGCCTGTTGTTCAAGATGAAGCTGAATTGAAGTCTAAGGATACAAACCCTTGGTGCATGCTATAGGGCAGCGGTCTCCAACTTTTAAGCGCCATGGACTGGGTTAATGTCAGACAATATTTTTCCGGGCCAGCATTTAAGGTGTTGCGGATAAAAACAACAAAATTTAAAAAAATGATGCGACCAACACAAAAACTGTGGTATTTTGTAAATATAATAATGAATGTGAATCCACTGTGTAATTAAGTAACTTTATTAGCAGCAGCGTCTTCCTGAAATGCGCTAACAACTTTTAGAGTAACGTCCTCCTCTGCTACTCATGCGCTGTGGTCGCTATGGTAACATGTAAACGTTCCTTTCAGAATGCGTTTTTTTGGTTCTGTTGTGGCGATGTCAGGTTTTTTTTTACGCCCCGGTACCGGTCCGTGGCCCGGTGGTTGGGGACCACTGCTATAGGACAGTGTTGTGGTTTATGGCATTCTGGGGGAAAGCCTAAGAAATAGCTTTTCTGAATATTTGTAGTCTGGAATTGCATTCGAGTCTTCTCAGATCATTACCCATTGTGTCCCATAAAGGAATTGTGTGGGTTTCCCAAGAGGAGGACATGTCTTCTTTTATATCCCTGTCACACCCTGTTCCCCACCGGCTCCTGTCCATCAGAGGCCTCCCTGCATCTTTTAACATAAAGCTGCCAACACACAATCAATTATTCATTCCAAACGTCTCACTCCTAATGATAATTCTCCTGTTATGAATAATTGATGCCAAATACCCCCTCATTTTGGACTGCCTTCTCCCCTACTATTCCCCTCCCTCTCTTCAAAATGCCTCATTAATCTGCACCTTGTTAGTCAGGTGCCTATGGAAACAGGTGGTTGCAGAGCGTTGGTGGTTGTCTTGGATACCAACACAACGGCGATGGAGAAACAAAGTTATAGTGTCTGATGTAGGATTTTAAGGGACTGAAGTGTAAAGTGTTTGACAGGAAAGCTGTTCTGGGCCATAGATTTAGCAGAGAGCCTGTCAGATAAGCAGTGATGGGGCTTTCTTTTCTTTTGTAAAGCTGAATTTTGACCACTAGCCTTAGAGCCACTACTGGCAATCATGTAAACAGCAGCAATTGATGATGAAAGCTGAGTCTGTATGTATTCCTTAAGAAGACGCACACTTTCCCACAGAGCAATTTTACATCAATTTCATGTATGAGCTGAAGTTTGCTTTCCCAGAATCAGCTCTTTGTTTCTGTTGATGCTGTTCTTTACTTTGACAGTGGACCATGACAGGCGGCTGTATTTAATTCTGTGCAGCAGGAGAGAAATGCGATGAGCTGCAAAAAGCATTTCACTCTCAGTCCCAAAAGTGCCCTGTACAATAAAATAATTGCTGTTCTTTTATCTTTTCTGGAGAAATGTTGTCCAGAAGCAGAACAGTGCAATGGACGTGCCTAGATTTCTTACAGCAGGACACACTGCACATTGTTTTACACCTGAGCTCAGGTTGGAGGCAGTTTATCTCTTTGTGTTGCTGCTGCTGTTTGGCTTATTATGTTGCTTTTTTAGTACAGAGTGGTTCAGGAAGAACAGCTCTCCTTCAAATGCCTCTCTCTCTCTCTCTCTCTCTCTCTCTCTCTCTCTCTCTCTACCTCTTTCTCTCTGCCTCTCTCTATCTGTCTCTCTCTCT
>JBBIGC010000024.1:15196779-15209184 GCA_037576955.1 Lepidarchus adonis
ATCACCACATTCTCCTCTTGCTGCCTATCACCATACTCCTCTTGCTGCCCATCACCACATTCTCCTCTTGCTGCCCATCACCATACTCCTCTTGCTGTCCATCATCACATACTCCTCTTGCTGGTCACCTTCTATTTATAGAGCTTAACCCATTCCGCTTTCACAAACTGAGACTATTTTATTTTCTTTCTTCTTGTTGCTATTTGTTGTTGACCAGAGAGAGATGTGTTCCACTTCAGAGTCTTGGTTCCTCCCAAGGTTTCTTTCTCCATTTCACCTTTGGCTGGCTCGTCAGTGGCTCGGACCCGATTCTGTAAAACTGCATTGTGACAATATCAGTTATAAAAATCGTTATATAAATAAAACTGCAAAATCTCGTTGAGAAACCAACTACATGCCATCGTGTCTGTGCCTGTGCTTTTAGGGCTGGTCAGGACAGACAACATCCCTGTTACTCTTCCACATTAAGGCTGATGCACTCTGCTTCCCAGAGCTACTCCTACATGAGCTACTAACAGTAAACAACAGTGAGACGGCTCTACTCCAGCCTGCTTTAGAAGGTTCCTCATTGGACAGTTTGCTGTGGAAGATTGCCAGCTTTCTGCAGCCGAGAGGAGCGAGTGCATTCATCTCTCTCCCTGTGATGCAAGGGAAAAGATAACGGGGAGAATGAGTGAGGAGGAGGTGCTGGTGATGGAGGAGAGCTGGGACGAAGTGTAAAGTAGGTAGGGAATAAGAGAAATGAGATAAGATATGAGAGAGCATAGTGCATGTGAGAAGCGAGGTCTTTAATCATACATACTGTATGCTTCAATGGTTGCAGTACAATATTGTTCTTCTGCTCAGCCAACCAGTGTCAATATTCAGCTTTTTTGTAAGAATTGCGGTTGGATTTATTATTTGAAGGCATGAGGTTGTCTTTCCAGGAAACCCATAGTGCTTTCCTACCAGCAGTGCTGACTCTGTATTATCCCAGTTTCAGGTTTAGTCAGGTTCAGCTGTCGAAAAGCCCTTTTTAGGACCTGTTGCATTGACTTTAGTGTATAGATCAGGGATGGAAATAAATCAAAACCACATTTCTTTTTACTATTTTCTACCCACTCATCTTTCTCTTTCTTTTTAGCTCTCAGTACCCTTTCCTGTGCACACCAGAGTTGTATTGATCATGGCGAGTGTGTGCTGTGCAGTGCAGGCGTTGCTGTCAGGGGAGGAGGAGAGGGAGATGTTTGAGAGATGAATGTTAATCAATATCATCTGTGGACTGGGGATGTGTTAAAAGCTGCTGTGTCATCCACCTTTATTAGCTACACTGGCAGAGGCTCCCATACCGCAGTCAATAAAGCCAACACTTCTACAGGCAGCTTCTCCGGCTCCAGCTCTGTTGATCAGTAGCAGTTTGTCAATGTGGCTTTGGTGGTTAGCTGTAGCAAGGCAACATTAGGGATGGTGGTGCATGTTCTGATGTGTTGCTATCAATTATATCTTGTATGGTTTATCAAAAATTAAACAGATATGTGACAAAGTGGTCAATAAAGAAACTGTGATGTGTCTCAGAGGATTCAACAGAAATACCGTGTTTACTTTCTCTCACAATATGTTGTCACATTTACCTGTATTGTGTTCAATCCCTGCTCCACACCTGATACCTTGGCCTGATCTAAACTGACAAACTGCAAATAGCACATTGGACCAAACTGCAGCCATTTGCGTACGTTTTAGAATCCATTCGTTTTTAACCTACATGTAAGACTCCATTAGGGCTCTTCTCTTGCGCTATTGATCCTCAGTAAGTTTGGCTTAAGGAGTGATCTTTTATCAAAGGAAGATGAGTGTGAAAGTCAATGCACAAAAGAGTCTGCCCGAAAGCTCTTTGTCCCTTTATTTCACACTGCTGAGCGTCTCCATTTCATAATTAATGTAATTAATGGGAAATGGAGAGCGTGAAATGAAACCATTTAAACGAATGATTTCGCTTTTTAAAAATGGCTCCTCGTGAAATTTGACATTGTCTTTTCGCTGGTCACTCTTCTGCTGATCTGCGAAATGTGCACATCCTTCATGCTTGCAGTTTACTATCACTCTTTTATTTTACAATGGCATTAAGAGATTAGGCCTGTGCCACATTAATGAAAGGTCTCTACTCCAATACTTACCAGACTGCTTTTGTAACCACCTCCATTCTGCTGGTTTAGTGGAGATTCAGGATAACAGTAGCAGCAGAGTGGTGCCCAGGTTGACACTGTTAAGGGGTAATCTCACAGACTGTAAATCTGTCATATCCTCTCTGTGAGATTACAACAGGGGTCATACCTCATTTCTCAGCAAGAACAGAATGGCTGGCACGGTGTAATGTGCTTAAACACTCGCTTCACAGGCCTGTTTGACCAAATTGAATCATCTGAGAGCTGATCAGTGAGATTATTTCCTTATCACTAGTATTATCAGAGTGGCTGATATTGGCTTCCCAAAGGCTGTTAGGAGGACTTTGAGATTGTGTGTGTATGTGTGTGTGTATACACACATTTTTAAAATAGAGAAGAGAGTGTGTGTTTGGGGAATAGGTGTTTCTTATTTATGGTACAAACTCTTAGGCCCTGTTCACACGTAGCTGGGCATTTTTGAATATGAAGCTTTTTCTATGCATTTTTGCAATCATTTTCGATCACTGAAAACTGATTTTTAAAAATGCCTTGCAATGTGCGTTTAAATGTAGACAAGGAAAAATTACGATTTTCATAAATAAACGTGCCACTTGTCACGCTGTGTGCCATGTTTATTTTATCAAAAACAGTAATGACTGACTTTTAATTGGCCAATATCAATATACAGTTTAGGGTTATATCGCTCTCTGTTGCTTAATGTGTGGACAGAGATGTTTTCAGAACCATGCTTGGTTACCTGGCAACATGTGGACAGGGCCTTAGATTTCGATTTGTATAATTATGTATATGTTCAAATCTCTGTAAAGCAGATATTCGATCTTACTGTATCCTTATTGCACACAGCTAGATGTGAAACAGGACATTATGGGATTATTATTGCACTAAATCTTTATACCAGCACTTCCTCAGTAATTAACCATCTGCCCTCCAATGTGGGGAAGTGGTTTGATATTTGATCCATAATAGATCACAGGGTGACGGGCCCTTTCTCCCTTGCCAGCTACCTCTCAGTAGCCGAATCTCACAAGGAGCTCAATGACCAGGAGTTCAGCATTCTCAGTTATTGAAGAAAAGATGGGCAGATGCTTGGAGCTAGTTTAATTTGGCTTCGGCCAGACTTTGATGATACACAGCTTCATGCACATCAATGCTAAGTAACAGGTTGCCTTCAAATTTCGCTCATCCATTTGGATGTCTGTAACAGGCCATAGGATGCAGGGTCCACCGTGCTGAAGATCTTCATACAGCATCAGAGTCACACAGTTAATGGATCATTAAAGTCTGGTAGAGCTCATTTAGCATTACAGCTACGTACTGTAACAGAAGCACCAGTAGACTCACACTGCTAAGGTACCATTAAGCATCTGTCATGTTTATTAGTAGAGGAAATCCTGCAGTCATGGACCTATGGTTGTTGGGTATCTCGCTCATGTAGCTGAGTCTCAAATTTGGCCTTGTTTGCTAGTGCTAGCTGGTGACCCAACCAGTAAAGCAGATGCTGTGTGGAGAGTTCTTGGGTGTCTGCACCACACAGACTTCCTCTAGTGATGTGGAAACAAGCGAAAAAAGAGTGTGAGGACATTTGGTTTTTGAAGTGAGATCTTATCACACTGTTTGCTGGGAGCAGAGCATGCCAAGCATCACTCGAAGTACTTAATTGAGTCTTGAAATGCTGTTGTAAGGGACTCGCAAGCATCTGAGCTTGGACCTAATGAGAGGAGGATGTGGAGCTCTTCAAGATTTTATCATCCTATAGGAAAAACATTATTATTTTTTTATTTCTTCTTGTTAATTGGATTAGTATCAAAGGGATGTTTTATCAACATGATTCATTCCTACATCATTTTTTCAAAGCTCACAAATGATTTTGAATTGAATTCAGTGTCAGTTTGGAGAACTGAAAAAGCGAGGCGGATCCTCTCCCCTGTAATTCATCAATGTTTAACATTCAACACATATTTGAGGGCTGTCGCCTCAGGCCTGCGTTGTGTTAAGCGCGTGTGGAACAGCGAGCGAGAGAGATCGTTCTCAGCCGGGTGGAGCCCCTTGAGCAAGAGCTATAATACACACATACACATTCCGCTCAAGAGCCCCTGCTTGTCCCAAAGAGGGTGTGACTGCAGGTCAATGGGCTAATAGCCTCAGGACAAACAAAAGCTCAGAATGGCAAACTCCGCGTTCATCCTAGGCTGTAAAAGGATTGGTGTTCTCCTGTGATTCCTGTCCCTTTCGGGCTACATGTTTGATCAGCATTAGATTCTGTCTGTTTCTGCAGGCGGATCTTTTATCTTTGTGTCTAGATACAGCAGTAGCTCCTAGCCTTGTCCTCCCTGAGCTGGACCTGGGAGAGGCAGTATGGAAAATATTTCATCATTGCGATCAGTAGGGCTGCTATTTTGAATGGGACCTACAAATTCTGAACCTTTCACTTTCAGTACTGATGGCAACAATATGGTCAGACAGCTCTTGGTTTATCCTCAGATCTGAATCAGGAAATTAGGAAAACAAAATACAACTCCATTGTGCTCATATTTTTCTCAGTTATTGTATGTAGTATATATTCTATATAATAAATTTATGCTTTCAGGTTTAAAGTGTTTTGGTAAGGGTATTGTAATGTTATATTTATATGGTTGTTTATATTTTCAATCAATGTACAGCTTTTTTGGTCTATTTTGGCTCTTCATATTGGGCCTGATAATATTGTTGCCATTGGCTATTAACTATCACTATACACCATTTATTTAATAATATTTAGTTTTTCTGGATTTTGACCAACGGACACTGAACCAGGGCTGGGCTATATGGCCAGAAATGCATTCTACCCAGAGAGACGTTGTCAAAAAGCAGCTCTACAAAGTATGGGTCCAAGCTCCTAATGAGCCAAAGATGAGGAAAAACTCCCTAAACTATTGGAAGAAACCGTTGTGGGAGTAACCAAGGCTCAGAAGGGGAACCCATCCTCCTCCATCCTCTTTGTCTGTTATTACTATCCATCGACACCAGATAGTAATAACAGACAAAAGTAAATAAAATAATTTCCCCTTGTCAGGTGGTACATTTGTGCACCTGAGCTTCCTGGTCATGAAGATGATGATGCCTTTATTTTTCCATTTGTAACTTGCCTTGAAGAAGGCCATCTTGGCCAAAACATGTAGGCATATTTTAATTGTTAGCCAAACTTTTCATATTCATTTTCCTCTTGAGTTCCTCATGAATATTTCTTACTTTTAATAATAATTTTTGTTTAAAGAGGCGTTGGCAGCTGCTTGTGTACAGGTGGGCCTCACGGAGTTTCATTAATTCATGTTTGAATGTCTTTTAATAAAACATGCGGTTGATCAGTGTTCTTCAAGCACTGATGTTATCCATAAGGTAATTTTGATTATAATTTATTATAGTAGCAAGAACATATTGTTGCCACCGACCCCTGGCAGGACGGGACCATTTTAAAGCACTTTCATTTAGATCATCTGTTCTGTTCTCCTCCGTTTCTCAGTCTCCTTTTTTAATCTCATTTATCAGTGGCATTCACACACACAAGCTATTCTAATGCAGACAGTGCTATCTGAAGAAGTCTCTTGTTCTGGTAGAAAATGAACGTGCTTGATCATTAATGAAGTCCACTCCACTGTGGCTTCTGCTGCAACTTGATGAAATCTATCTAGAAGTGTCAGGGATAAAGCTAATCATGGATTAATATTTGCCGTGCAGATTAAATGCGGAGCTTTATGTCTGCGTAGGGTTCAGAGGTGCGACCCCTTAAGGGAGGAGAATTTCGGCAAGAAATGAAAAACAGATTAAATCACAGCAGCCACCTATTCATGATTAGTGTTTCCTTAAAGAGAGACAAACACAGTGGTTAATCTAACCCAGAATCTCAAATCCTGTTCTAGCATTTTGGGTTTTTTTTGCCTTCTCAAGAGCACATTGTAAATATCTATGTAAATATTATATTTGGAACTTCTGTTTTATTGCTTTAGTGGGATACTTTGAATCAGCAGTATAGTAAATGGCTTTTATGTCGATCGCTTTTCAGGTTGAATTTGGAACCGTTGAAATATTTAACTGTCTAAAACTTAAACCTATTGAACAGTAAATAGATTGACCTTGTACTTGGAGGACATAGTGAATCTCTGCCATGAGCTGTAATGCTATTGACACATGTCACAATGTGTAGATCTCTGTCATACACTTCTTCCATAAAGATCTGCCTGCTGACCAGGAGCTTCACATATGTGTAAGCTGCTCTTGTTATATACACTAAAATCTTAGTGTAAAATCTTTGTTTGTATCTGACTCAGTTTCTTTAAATTACCCGAGGTGTCCAGTTCATTCTAATTAATTCTCATAAATTCCTTTAAACACCCATAATTCCCATTGAAAGTTTTTCATTTGGAATATTTCCAAAATTCCTGAATTAAATTTCCAATGGAAAGTTCTTGGAAATTTACTTAAATTAAAATACTTAACTTTTCTGCCCTTTTGCAACTCTAGTCCTAAACAATTTCATCAAGTCTACACCACCCTCATGTAGAGCTGGATGTGGATTAAATGATTTCAGTGTCTATTGACTTTTAGTGTTAATTTGTTGCGTCAGATCTAAACTGAAGTTTAGGATTTAGTGTCTTGTCTAATTGACTACATCTGGAATAAGTGAAAACTGTATTTAACATTACCCAATATGGAGCACACAGGTGGAACACTGGAGAACACAGGTAGAATCTACTCTCGTATTTTGAGTAGAGAGTTGCAAACACAATAATTTTCTTTTAGTGATGCAGATACCAACACAGATGCATTAAAGTGGGATTTATTCATGCGTGGTGCCTTAATCAGTCTCGCACTACTTAATAACACAGAGGAATTGTACCAAATACAGATGTAATTGAAAAAAACCTTTTTTTTCTGAATTTGTCAAAACTAATGTGTGTGTGATAGATGAAATGTCAGTGAGCGCATTTGTGTTTCAGCACAGACCAAAGACAAGTAGGTAGAGGAAGCTTTTAATGGGTTTGTTTGTTTTCTCCAGTTGTCTCATAAATTCTTGTTCTCTGTATACAGGGAAATGTGTATTGTGACATTTTAAAGTTTGCTGCTTTTGCATTTCAAATTCTCCCTTTGTTCTGGTTTGTTTTTCTCTACTTTTGCCTCAACCCAGCTTCCCTCCCCGTAACCTTTACTATTCAGTGTGGCTCAGGTCTGTCTGTACTTCTGTTGCTTTTTCCTGCCTCGATGTCTGTAGAATGTGACTTGGTTACTTGGAAAGTGCCCTTTGCTCCTCAGACTGGGTGCGGAAGTGGACTCTTCCCTGCCCTATGCCAACAGATACAGCCCACACAGCAGTGTCTCCTGTTTCAGTTACAACCTGATCGATCTGTTCTATCCTCGCTGAGCTAAACTCCGGCACCTCTTTCTTCCAGTGTAAGACCCAGAGAGCCTCTTATCAGAGCCAGAGCAGGCCAGTCAAATCAATGAGCTTCTGCAAGGCACACAGATGCAAACTCCATACACATTGCAAACACACCTACACTCACACACTCAATTTCTTTCACACTTAATGAGAAGACTCATTAAAACAAAAACAATCTGTGAACGTGGAATTAGTCAAATACACAATTTTAGCCAGAGGGCTGAATCTGGAGAGACTTATTGATCTGCTTGCTCTTTCACAAAATCTCAGCATTTTGATTTGGCCTGAATGCCTCTGGAAATACCTAAATAGTCAGGCTAATCTGTTTTGATACAAAGCAATGGTTTACATTTCTTACAATTTTTTTATTACCAAAATGTCTACTTCATAGTTAAATGACGATTATTTTATAATAATCTGCATTTTATAAAATGATACACTCTTACAGGGAGTGCACTTTTTGTCTCTGCTTAGAGGTGAATTTGACAAATAAATGAATAAGTGTTAATAAGATTAAAATGAGTATTTGCTGCTATCCATACTCCTCTCACAAATACATCTTTAAACGAACACATTTGAGGGCAAAGCATTGATAGGTCAATTACCAACACTGTTTGTCCATGTTCTCCAACACAGCCTTCATTTCCACCTTTTTCTTGCTGCATCACCATTGAAACTATTTGAATGGAGTGTATAGAGAACGCGGGCATGAAAGAGGAAGGAGGAGCAGCTCTATACTGATAAGAGCACTTTAAAGTTTTTATTGGTGCAGATAAGGAATCTGCATCTCTTTCTGTTCTTTCACTGTATAATTTGACTTTGTTCTTACATATTATGACTTGTAATGACTGTCGGAATATGATCTGTTTGCTGACCAACACAATTAATGTGGATGTTACTATTAGCATTTATGGTGTATTTTGTCATTTTCCTTTTTGACATTATGCAAACGACGTAGGCAAAGCATTTAATGCAAGTTGCATTAAATGTCAGGGTCACCTAAGCAGTTTGAAGGCAATACTCCACTGACAGCTATGGCAGAAGCAGTTGCTGCTTGTCAGATTCATCTAAATCCATTGATTGATATTTAACCTTCTAATCAACTAATGTTCAGACAAGTTAGCATGTGTTTGACTCTGGATGAAGATTGCGTGAATGCATGTATATGTGAAGGTCAATAAAGGACTGGACCAGCAGTCTTGCTAATGAAGTTTGCTACAGTAATGTAATTAATTAGCGTAGTTATCTGTCCAGACAAAACTCTACCTAATGGATCGAACTCAAAATGCAGGAGCCATTCCAATCAGGAGGACATGGCAAATCAATCTTGCCCTGCAATGAAGAACATTTTTCTTATCAATGCTTGGTTATTTTGCTTATTGGTCTGTTTATATTCACTATTTGGTTTAAGTGGAAATACATTGGTTCAAGAGGCGGTTCTACTGGCCTATATTCAATGTAATTATGTTGCTTGTGCCTGGAAGAGATAAATTAACATGGTCCAGCCCAGCTGCAGCCTGCTAGTGTTTGCTGTAAGCATATGCAGTAAACGGTGACAGATGGACTTGTGAAGGCTTATAGGAACAGCATCCACAGCCAGCACTGTGTTGTCCAGCCAGACTGCAGATGAGCTCCAGTCACACCCCACCATCCCATAATTCCCCCATTGGCCCCAGAGGGAGGAAGAGGAAGTATCTTTATCTCTCGCAGCCAACGGTAGCTATATTTCTTCACTAAATTACTTTTTTCTGTGTGTGTGATAGAGAACTTTAAAAAAAGAAATAATGTGAGTAGAATGTGGAAATAATCGTTCCACTGGGTAGTCTTTTAACACAAGAGACTTTGAATAAAGTGGCATAAGACTTTTTGAAAGCACTCAGTATTATAAGCAATTGGAGAAAACAAAACCTCCATATCACACTCCATCTAATTATAACTTCTTTATTTACATGTAGAAAAGCAATTTGAAGAACAGTAATAGCTCTTCTTGGTTGAAGTTGTGGAGAGCTGGACAATGAGTTTTTTTTATTTTTTATGGATTTTTTATTTTATTTGTCGATATACACTACTCCTTTGGGAGTATTATATATATTATATATACTAGTTTGGGATGTTTAGCTTTCTGGTGAATTTTTTTGAAAACGTTATGAGTTCACCCTACAGTGATATTATATCATGAAAGTCGGGCATTTAAGTAGAAGCTTGAAATGGTGATTTCCTCATCTCAGGCAATCTATTGAAACAAGAGTGGCGAGTCTACCACAACATAAAATGTCAATGTTTCAAAAACTTGTCATATGCCCTTGAGCATCAATTACAGTTTGCCAACGACATCTCATGCTGTTCACAAGTTGGTTTATTGGCTACT
The DNA here is from genome assembly GCA_037576955.1 of Lepidarchus adonis. Taxonomy (NCBI): domain Eukaryota; kingdom Metazoa; phylum Chordata; class Actinopteri; order Characiformes; family Lepidarchidae; genus Lepidarchus; species Lepidarchus adonis. Next base: position 15,206,723 of record JBBIGC010000024.1, read on the forward strand.
GAGGCGTCCCACTCTTTTTGAAGGGCGGCCTTCAGGTCATTGAGGTTCTGGGGTTACAGAGTTACAAGCTTCTACAAGGAGACTCAGCTGATCTCATAGGTTTTCTATGGGATTCAGGTCTGGAGAAAGTGCAGCTGCTCTAGGTTCCCCGGTCTCCAGTATCCGTTCCTTAATGATACAACCTCGATGAGCTAGAGAAATGTCTTAATGAAGATGAAATTAGACCTGTGTTGCGCATGCAGGGGCATAATGACTGGATTATCGACGTTATTCAGGTAGTATGGGATTGTCACCATATCATTCACAAAGTGTAGGGCAGTTCTGTATTGACTAGACACACCTAACACCACCACGACCAAAGACTCATCTGGTGACAACAGTGGCTGATGCATAGCGTTCTCCTTAATGTCTCCAACATTATTGGCGGCCATTATTTCTGCTCAACCTGAGTAGACTTTAATCAGAGAACAGCACTGAGGTCCACTGTTCTCTCATCCAGCGTAAATGCTTCCTGGCCCATGCAGGACGACGACACCTATGCGTGGTGGTGTGGTCAGGTACCATTGCAGGTTGTTTAGCAGATAGACCATGCTGATGTAAATTGTTTTGAATGGTCTGATGCGACACTTGGGTGCTTCTCACCAGTTCCGCAGGGCACTGTTCACAGTGATGCAGTCATCAGTGTGGGATGTGGTCAAAGGATTAACACTTTCTTTGTGACTCTTCCAACCTCTGTATCTCTATTACATTACGTCTGAGAACAGACTGTTCGAAGCCTCACAATGGTGAGGTACTGTAAGGTGTCAATTATTAGGTATTTCACCTGAAAGCTGAGTAACCCTATTTTTTTTCTGAGTATCACAATATAAATAACTAATTCTGTCAAGAATTCATGGTTCATTCCGGTGTAAATGATTTATTTTCTGTTAAAGGTTGACAGAACATGACATGCACTATAGAATAGTGGTGGCTGTTATGACAAAAATATATCACGGTACTTTAAGAAACTTTTTCAATTTGTAAGATAAGATATATTTTCCATCTTCAGCTAAGATTGAACAAATGAAAACATAGCTATATTTTGTAATGAGTATAATAAGTACACATTATATTTATTTGGTGTAACTCACATAACAGTATAATAAGTTCACTTAAGCAAGACTAATACAGCTCTGTATGAGAGAAAACTTATTCCACAGTGTCTTTAAGTACTGACAATATCACAATATGCTCAGAATATTATATTGTGACCACAGTGTATCACGATAATGATACATTTCATGTTGCCCAGCTCTAAAGTTATGTTGATGTATTGTTCATTTTCCCCTAGGACATAGGAAACTTTGAATGAAGTTTGAATGAAAACAACAGAACACAAAAATGTTTATGATTTCATTTTGCAATGTAAGCACGCCATTCTGGAGTGATAACTGGACAAACAGCCTAAAAAATAAGGCTGAATTGATGCGAAACATAATACAATTGTGTGGCGCCGGGTTCTGTTTTGTCTGTTATTGTGGCCCATCAGTACAAGAATGCAGTGGAGTGAGTGATTGCAGCCTAGTGTGGCACAGACAGAAGAAAGAAAATGCAGAGAAATCACCTTCTTACTCGCTAGGTTGTTTTGTCTGAATGTTGTCTTGTCATCTGAAAGTAGACGCTGCAAGAAAGACGAGGCTAAAAAGTGTGAGTCATGCACCAGGGGCCCTAGCATGTTTAAGCGGGCACCTCGGGTGCTGAATCGGTGGGTTTGTGTTCCCATACATACGCACTCGTATACACACTTCAGTCCCCCAAGGCGACAGTGAGCCATAGCAGCTGTCTCCTTAGGGCTCCTGGAGTGACCCTGCTGTCTGAGCTGGTTAGGGGTAATCATGACTGGCTGTGTACTTTGAGTGAGGGGGGTGGTGGAGGGATGGAGTGCTCCTCAGAAAAATGCCAGCCAATCGGCCCTGACAAGTTCACCTCAGCCCTCAGCCATGGGGGCCCTGAGCAGGATCACCACTCAAGTCTATCTCGGCCTCTGAACCCTGTGTGTCCATCACCAGCCCCCACAGTCAGTCTCATGTCCATGCTATGCCAAGTCTCAGTGCCACCCCATCTATTGATGGCAAGCTGAAACATCTGAGAGGTGGTTTTCAGGGGATATCAGTTGTCAAACACTGTATTCATCTACCAGTCACATTTGTTTGAATCATTTATTGCTTAAAGGTTCATCTTGAAGTAATTGAGAAAGAATGGTATCTTTCTGCCTAAAAAGGTTAGTCATTAACCTGACGAGTTATATACACTGCGTTACAAATTATTATTTAAAAAGTGTTTAGGAGTGATAAGGTAAGAATTTTTTTGTTCATCAGTTGACCTCATGGATGGTGATGTGTGTCGGGGCTCTTTATATCACTGAAAGCAATTGCAGACACCTGTGCTAATTAGTTTGGCAGGTGTGTCCAATTAAAGGCAAC
>JBBIGC010000024.1:15258917-15281943 GCA_037576955.1 Lepidarchus adonis
TCTCTCTCTCTCTCTCTCTCTCTCTCTCTCTCTCTCTCTCTCTCTTTTTCTCTCTCTCTCTCTCTCTCTGCAGATATATGATCTCTCTGAGCACTGAAGCATAACTGAAACACAAGCCTTGTAGATAACAGTCAGCTCATTTTTACCATGCTTCACTATTTGCTCTGTGTCATCACCCTTTATTGAGACCCAGCTTGGCCTTTTTTGCCCATCATGTTAAAGCCTTGTCCCACTGTGTTCAGCAAAATCAAATGTTATTCCACCCTGGACCCTCTGTGACCATGTCTAATGAAACTGCTCACATTTTTACTTCCAAGCTGTTACAATCTGCAAATCCTCTGAGATCCTAACTTTGCTCTTTCAGGACTATGGTTTATTAAGCAGCCCAAGTGATACTTTGACTCAGTCTGTCTGCATTAGGATCTTCAGAATGAACTCAAGCATAGCTGGAGAGCTCCTGCACTCAGATCACATATGCTTTCTTATTAAGTTTCACATATAACTTTCACATATATTTTTCTTTTAACTCAATGTATTGAATGCCCACAGATTGCTCACAAAAGAGCTCTTTGTAATTGCCCAAGTTACCGGTTAAGTTATCTAGCTTCATACATGCATCAGATCATTGAATTGAATGTAACTTGTTTTAACTAATATGGACCAGAAACAATGAACAAACCCTTGCTGCATATATTTTTGATACTTTGAACAGATGATGCAACAAATGATTCTTGCATCGCAGGGATGCATTTTATCATCTCTTTTTGAGCTCTTAAACGCTAATTATTCATGAATATTTTATGTTGTATTTTGCACTTGGTGGCTTGGTTGAGCACCTCATTGTGGCAGCATAACAGCACAACATGGGTAAATCACAGTAACACAAGGTTTCCAGAATTAATTTTGTGTCTGTGCGTTTTGAGTCATACTGCCAAAAAAATTATGTTCATTCCGGGTGTTTAGTATTTTGTGCATGCTGTCAAAATGTGCAATAAAAATCGAAATCCTCATTTTATCCCTCTATTTATCTAAAAAATATCACTCCATATGAGAACTCTTAATGGCAACTAAACATTCAAGTTAATTAAGAATGTAAATAATGTTTCTGATGTGGTTTACAGAAATAAGCCGGGATTGGAGTTTCCTACACTGGAGCTCAGGAAGCTTATGCATGCTGATTGGAAGAAAGGAAAGAAGGAAAAACCTAAATTCCACAAATTGTTTTCATAGGCATTATTGGTAGCTATTACATGTGGTTAATAGATAAATTAAGTTGTGTGAGCCTGAATATTAGCCTTGGTATTGTTGCAAATTGTGCATCACAAATTTATTAGTTTTTTTTTTTATCTATTCATTTTACATCACTTGGTTTGATATCAAATACATGACTGTACCAGAACAAAAAATTGGGTGGAGTATGGAGATGAAAACTATTTTGTGTTGCTTTGATTGGCAGCTGCACTTATCTTTTTTGCTGCATGCTACAGGTGTGAAGTGGTTGTCTAATGGTCATGAAGATTCATCATTACAGTATGCTCAGTTCATGGAGCTGCATTTCAATGACTGATGAGACTGAAGGGAAGTGGGATTAGATCAAAATTAGTCTACCGACTGAAGTAATTGCTGTTGGCAGAGGGATGTTTTTCCTGCACCGTGTGCCAGGTTTCAAACCTCAGAAAAGTTGCACCAGCTGCTAAACACACATTCGCTACACATAATTCAGAGAAGTGATATTGTATGTATCCTCTTCTAATCACCCCATCACTTCCTCCTCCACTCTTACACATTCCGAGTCGCTTCATCTCCACCCCGCACTCCTTCAAGCATCTAATTTCAATTCCTATTCTTATGCCATACCATTAATATCTTATCAGTTGTGCTTGGTGGGTGAAAGGAGTAAATGGGCTGTGAGCTGGAGTGGATTAGTTATCGGCTCATGATAAGGAGTGTAGAGAGTTGCCTATCAGTGTGAGTGAGTGGTGTAGCGACAGTACACAGGATTTGCACAGATCTGCAGAGCTGTGCTCTCCACCCTACTGAGGTAGAGGCAATGATAATTATGGGTTTGGATTTCTTAATGAGGGCACATGCTGACAGCATCTCACTGAGAATTTTCCACCACAGTCAGTCCCTCTATTTTTATTTATATATTTAACTTATCTTTAGGAAGATTAGAAAAACAACCTAATAACCTTTGTAATGTGCTTTGGAAATTCTTATAGGTAATTGGCTCATTAGAGGGCTCTGTGCTGAGCCCTCAGGGCCATGTCCCGTGGAGCTGCCGTGACAGTACCGCCTCTCTTGTCTCCGCTCTTTTGTTTATTTAACTCAGCCTATGATCTGACGCAGCTGCCCTCTATTGAGACTTGAGCTGATGTGCACTTTGGCATGCTGCAGAAAAACTCAACGTACAAAATATTTATTTAATATATTCTTTTCAAAATCAAGAGAATTGAGAGTTTATTCTTCTGTTTTTGCTATGAGGATTTGATTACATCCCGCTTTAAGCTTTAGTGAGGTCATATCTGCATTGTGAAAGCCACTCCAATATCGGATGGAGTTCCATCACTCCAGTGAGTGCATTCCACTGCTCTGCTCTGCATTACAAAGCCTACACTAAGCCATGGGCATGATGACTTTAGGGCACTAGCGTATCATTCTCTTGCCAACACTGCTCGGTGGAGATTATACAAGTCGTGCATGTGCAACTGATCACCTCTGTCAATAATGCATGCACTTTCAGTCACCTCTCTCTGTCTCTGTGTGTCTCTCTCCCTCATACACATTGAATGACCTCTGTGTATGATAATGTGCTATATAAATAAACTTGCCTTCTGCCTCTCTCTCTCTCTCTCTCTCTCTCTCTCTCTCTCTCTCTCTCTCTCTCTCTCTCTCCATTCTTCTTTGACATGGCAGAGTAGATGTAGGCTGTAGGCCATGGCCAAAACTCTTCTCCCACTTCAAAGCAAGCGGCAACATCTTGCTGGGAGTCAGATGTGTTGTTCCTTAAATGAAAGGTTGTTTGAAAGTCTTTCTCATAAAAAACACTTCTGCTTTGACACAAATCTGCATAACACTGAAAATGCTAATTTTTACATTTGGTGACATTAGGCATAATACAGCTGTGAGTATTTTTGGTAGATTATTCATTTCATTACAGCAGGACAAAGTCATCTGTCTTTGCCATTCGACTTGTGATTGACATATTTCTGCGTCTTATGATGAAGTGCATGCTTCTCCCTCTTTTTCTTCTACAAAGAAGGAAATGGCCTGGGATTTGGACTATCTGGCGCCTGCTGTGCACCACACCTCCATCTACTGCTCTGAGGGCCCAGCTGACTTTAATTAATTTTGTTATCTCCTCTTGTAAGTCCCGGTGACCTTTTGCAGCAATACATTCCCTAGAACGAAATGAATGAGAAGCTTTTGAGGATACTGGCTCATTGAATGGCAGAGGGAAAATGCCAGTGTTTTTTTGAGTGTGTAGATTTTTGGGTGGGGGGGGGCATGAGATGGTGTGCAATATTTGAACTTAGAACCAGCCACAAAGTACTGGGAAAGGTCACCTAATGCTCAAAGAAGATTCACACTGTGCAATCCAACCATTTAGAAGACTCATTCAAAAACACTCTTGCTACTGATAGAGCTGATGCTGTGTAAGAGTGCTGTTAGCTGCTGGGCTGCTGAGTGCGAGCTGAAGTCTGCTGGCTGTGTTTAAGTGAAGGTGAGGGGTCTTCAGTGCCACGTGTCAAAGCCTATTACTGTGCTCTCTGCCTGTCACATCTGCTTTATTGTGAGTTTTCTTCAGCAGCCACCACATCTTATTCCACAGACAGGCAGAGGGGTTTGGGAGGAGCATTTAGACAAAATTGTTTTTTCTCTGGAATAACATGCATGACAGACTTCCCTTAATGAGAATACCACGTGAAGAAGTACTGGAAGAAAGAGAGTGTTTACATATAAGTAGCAACGGCTACCACTCAAGGGAATTTTCACACTGAAATTATTACCCAGGCTTTTTATATACATATATATATAAGTATATATAGGCACCCCTTGATAAATAACAGATTTTAGATTTTGAATTTTGTAATTGAAAAAATTTTAACAGGTTTTTTTAGCTTTCTAGGTCATGGAAATTATCCACAATATATTCAGCAAACGTTGATGCATAGTTTATGCCATAAATTGAACAAAAAAAAACAGTTCTTAGCAACACCTACTCTGGTAATATCACAGCTTGCAAATGCTTCTTAGAGCTAAAAGTCTTTCAATTCTTGTACTTGGGATTTTCTCCCATTCTTCCTGCAAAAGGTTCTAGTTCTGTAATATTCTTTGGTCGTCTTGCATGCACAGCTCTTTTAAGATCTACCCACAAATTTCCAATGATGTTTAAATCAGGGCACTGTGACAGCTATTCCAAACCTCCAGCTTGTGTCTCTTGAGGTTGTCCATGGTGGATTTTGACTACAAGCTCGTCCTCTTTTCAGCTTCCGCTTTTATACAGATGGTGTGATGTTTGCTTCCAGAATTTACTGGAACCCATTTTTCCCTCCACCCGTTCAATGTTTCCTGTGCCACTGGCTGCAACACAACGCCAAAGCATGATAGATCCACCCCCATTATTAAAGGATAGCAAGGTGTTCTTTTCATGAAATGCTGCTCCTTTTTTTCTCCAAACGTGCCTTTGCTGATTGTGGCCAAATAATCTATTTGTTTTCAAAATACATCAGACTTCTGTAGATGTTCTGTTGCATACTTCTGACATTGGGTTTTTATGATGGAGACACAGGTAAGGTTTTCTTCTGCTGACTTTCCATGAAGGTCTTGTCTGTGCAAGCATCACTGCACAGTGGAACGGTGCACCACCACTCCTGAGTCTGCTAAATCTTCAGTCAAATGGGGATTTTGATTTGTCTTTCTAACCAGCATACGAGTAGTTCTTTGATTTTTTTGGTCTTCCAAATCTTGTCTTGATCTCCATAGTTCTCCTGAACTTCCATCTCTTAATTACATTTCTCACTGTGGAAACTGCAAGCTGACAATGCTTTGCTATCTTCATGTAGTCTTATCCTGCATTCTAGGCATCAATAAATTTAATTTTCAGAGTCTTACACAGCTCTTTAGAGAGAACCATGGTTGTTGAGTGTTCACAAGTGTATGCACAAGGATTTTAGAGACAGAGTTCTTGTAAAGCTTTGAAATTGTCATTTACCAATAACAGCTGTTGCCATGCATCAGATCTAACGAGCTGATTCAGGTCTAAAACCTTGTTCTTGGAATTCTTAGGCCCAAATAAATATATAAATAAATGTGTGTGAGTACACCCCTTACATTTTTGTAAATATTATATTATCTTTTAATGGGACAACACTGAAGATGACACTTTGTTACAATGTAAAATAGTCACTGTACAGCTTGTATAACAGTGTAAATGCAATGTCCCCTCAAAATAACTCTACACACAGCCATTAATGTCTAAACCACTGGCAACAAAATTGAGTACACCCCCGAGTGAAAATGTCCAAATTGTGCCCAAAGTGTCAATATTTTGTCTGCCCACCATTATTTTGTTGGGCATTGAGTTCACTAGCGCTTCACAGATTGTCACTGGAATCCTCTTCCACCTCTTTCATCACAGAGCTTCCGTTTGACCTTCCATTTGAGGATGCCCCACAGATGCTCAATAGGGTTTAGGTCTGTAGACATGCTTGGCGAGTCTAGTACCTTTACATGAATACTGGCACTTTATGAGTCCCCCCTGGGCCCCCCTGCTTTAGAAAAACATATTTTGTTCATTAAAGACCCATGTTTCACAAATATTTGTGAATGTATAGAACCTTTTTAGGTGTTAAGAATCTTCTCATATTGTAAACAGTCCTTCTAAAACAGGGACAGTTGGGGGTGTAACATTTTGGCATGCACATTTCAACAATAGAAATCAGTCACTCAGTTTCCCCCCAGAAAGTTTCAGATTTGTCCTCTGAAGAATCATCAAGTGAAATGTGCAAGGTGATTTTAAGGAGCAAAAAAGTGATGACATTTTATAAGTCTATTGGTTACTGCATTCTGCTTTCTAACTCTTCTCTTGTCTAAATCTCTACCTCGACTGTTTGGAATGTCGAAAATAAAGAGCGCTCCACTGGCTTCAGCATAGAGAATCAGTGCTGCCAAAAATATTGTTGAACTCTTTCAACCTTTGCGGTTGTCTGAGTTCTGCATCTTAACAGAGATTGCCTTCCAAAGCCTACGTTACACCAGTGTCACAGATTGCAGCATTTCTTATTATTCTTGAACCTTTAATGTGTGGAGTACAAGCTCAATGGAGACATTTGTGATGAGAGTTTGGAGAAGGATCAGTAAAAACGCTATAGTACTGGGTCCTCAGAGAGTGCTACCTGCTGCTTATGGCAATATGACCTCACATGATTCATAGCACCATAATGATCCACTTTATCCACCATTATGCTTCATACAACCTGTGACTTGTGAATTTCATTGTAAAAACAAAAACATTATATCATCATATAAAAAGCACATACAGTTAAAGAATCAAAAATGATTCTTTGGCTTGTAAAATAGTAGAAGCAATTTGGTCCTTTACAGTGACTTTTTTTAAAGGCAATTATAAAGCGGTTTCTCCATCATGAAGAAAATATTAAGTTTCAATAAACTGACATGGTTCTGTATCTAACTATTGTTATCATTGCATAACCCTTGAAAATGTCTTATCAAATGGTGTTGAACAGTGTGTTTTGACACCTAGGCTGTTTTATTCTCAATATATTTCTCAATATTTTTGCATGGACCTGTTTTGATTGGACCAAGGAGCTGTCTAAGGATGTCAGGGACATAATTGTAGTCCTGCACAATGCTGGAATGGGCTTCAAAGCCATAAGCAAAAAGTTGAGATCAAGACAACTGTTGGTGCAATTGTTCAAAAATGACCATCAATAGACCCCATGCAAGATCTCACCTCGTGGGGTGAGGATGATCATAAGAAAGGTGAGAGATCAGTGTAGAACTTCACGGGAGGAGCTTATTAATGATCTGAAGGCAGCTGGGACATTAGTCACCAAGAAAACCATTGGTAACACACTACTCCATAATGGATTACAATCTTACTGTGCCCTGCTCAAGAAGGCACAAATGTGAAGGCCCATTTGCAGTTTGTCAGTGAATACCTAAATGATTCAGAGCATGCTTGGGAGAAGGAGAAGGCAGAAATTAAGCTCTTTGGCCTCAACTCAACTTGCCATGCTTGAAGGATAACAAATGATGACTACCTGTATGACCCCAAGAACATCACACCCACACACCCACAGGTGGAAACATGCAGAAAACCATGAAATTCCAAAAAGTTAACTTTTTCTCCCACTGTATATTTAAAGGTTTTGTTAGATGAATGTAAACTAACTTTAATTAAAGTTGATTGTGGTTACTTGTTAAAATAGACATTATCCCCTTGCATGTTACCTAGAGGATGCTAAAACACTGTTTCAGATCATTTTGGTCTTATTTCACTGCTGGGTTTATGTGAATTCTAAATTGTTACATGGGTTAACTGAACAATATCTTTATTACCTTATTGTGAGTGATACATAAAATGGATACATGTATTGACTGTAATGTTTGTACTGCTTGGTACAGATACAGTATAATGTATGTTTGTTTTGTTTTTTTTAGTGGTCACAGAAATAGCTTTAAATCAAATAATCCCCCTATATTGCTGGTTTGTCCTTGGTTGTCAGTGTGAGAGTGGCCAGCATGGTGAGGTAGATGTTGAAGGCTACCCTCAGGGTGAAAGCATCCGAAGTTTTGTACAAAACAAGCTTTGCCAGGATGAAAATGGCAAAACCCTTACACCTTTATTCTCTCAACTTCTTTTTATTTCTCTCTGCTACAACTCCTGCAGTTGTGGGAAGCCATGGTTCAAATATTGCTTCTCTCAGACATAAACCTTGGATCTCACAGCTTACCTTACAGCTTTACAAGAAAAGCATAAAACCGTCTTAACTTATAATGAAATGTAAATGTAAAATGTGCTGTTTGTAAGTGATTTAAGAGCATTTCTACTGTCATCATGAAGTCCTGACACCGTGTAAATGTCAGCTGATGTTTTCAAGTTCTGTAAAAATGTCAAATAGGAAAAAAATGAGATACAAGGTTTTGTTATGACAGCAATGATTCTCTTTAACATGACAGTCAGGGTTCTAAGCATAAATTATATTAAAATATAAGTCATTAAGGAATTGCGTTAACATAATTTAGATTTAATGGCTTTTTTACTCACTCTCTTTCCCAACTCTCCCCTCTCTTACTCTCCTCACTTACATCCCCATCTCGCTGTTTCCTCTCTCCATTTTCTTTATGATCCACTCTTCATATTTGATCTGAAAATTGGCTCATAAAAAAGACCTTCATGTCCAATTATGTCTGTGACATCTGTTATTAGAGCTAATTCCTGACACCTGCCCCTACATTTTCTGTATGCTGCCGAATCTGTGTTGTGGCTCATAATTGAACAGAACTCCCATTAATCTTCATCAGTCGTTCTCCTTGAGGAGCACAGCCGTCTCTCTCATTCCACTTCAGCTCTTAATCAGGACCTGCTTATCCCAGAGCCACAGAGGTCCTGGCAGGGAACGGAGCAGCAGGGAGGCCCTCTTAACTCTACTGGGGTTCCAGCTCCACCCTGATCCTTCTCCAAACGGCACACTTACACAGATGCAGATGCAGAAAGCCGTGTACTCTGTCAGTTCTTGAATGAGAAGAGCTGTTGCTGTCAAAAGAAGTTGCCTCATAGACTGATTTTCACTTTGGAAATGTACTGCAGTGAAAAAGGGGTCTGTTCAGAAAGGGTAGATGTGTCCAGAAGCTTGGTGAATGCTGAACAAGCTGTACTTCAGCTAAGTGACAGTCATTTTGACTCTTTGCTGGTGAAAACTCATTAGACTGTGGATTCATTTGACAGTAATTCTTTGATCTCAGATAGACTTCTGTTGACATGACAGTTTGTAGTTCCCTATTAGCATCTGGATGAGGCCAGAGTACACACAGAGAAACATATTTTTTTATTTTTAAACTTAAAAGCCTATAGTTCTTATTTTGGTTTTGTCTTGACTGTGTGATTTGAATTTTGAACTTGTTATGTAGTTGGCATAGGAATATTTAAGCAGACATGTTTCAAGCAAGCACAATCTCCAGCACATTTAACTGACATCAAGTCTGGCCTCCCCACAAAAATATCTTGCATCAAAATAAAAGCTTTGAGTGTGGTAACCAAGTAGACTGCAAACTGAGTCACAGTTGTTATTATACAATAATTCTGAGGAAATGTATTGTTATTAATTAAATTAAATACATAGAAGTGTTGGCTTGCTTGTGCCATGTTTGTAACAATATTAATTTTTGACTATTTACCAACCTTGTAATGTAGAAGTGAGAATTGATGGCATTTTCTGCCAGTACAATAATTTTCTTGATTGGTTTCCTAGAAAGAATCTGTGTGACTGTGTTCACTGAGTATCGTTCAATGCAATAATTACACTGTTGTCATGCAAGCTTTGCTTTGAGCAAGACCGTGATTAAGAGGCAATTCTGCCAAAACTGTCCATGCATTTTATTATTGCCAGCTATGCCAGTGCCCTAGTTTAATCACAGGCGAAAATCTGTGCCACACGTGGTGCCATCCTCCAGGCCAGGGGACTTTGAACAACTTCCAAGCTGAGCTGATTTGTGTCACTAGTACATTGTGAAATCTAATAAATGTACATTGGATATTCTCAATAACCCAAATAAGGTTTAAGTGACAATTTTCAAAAAGATTTTCTAAGGACATGTAGGAAATAATTTTCTTTTGCTGAATTATTTGTTTTTACTTGTAGTCATATAGTTTTATGTTCTGTTTTCTGTGGAGTTACATGTCCTAATTGTAACTTTACAGTACTTTAATGCAAAGTAGTGAGACTTTTAAATGCTGCGAAGCAAAAATTTTCCATTGTAAAAGTTGAATTCTAGTAATGTATGGAATGGTAATGAACTCTTATCTACTTGGATTTTCTTTAGGCTTCTGATCTACGGTCAGTACTGCAGCCACATGGAGCATGCTCAGAAAACCCTGGATGAGCTCATTGCCACGCGGGAGGATGTGAAGAGTAAAGTGGAGGTAAACTCTTTCACCTTGAGCAACTTTTGTCCTGTCCTCTTTCTGCTTTGATCAAACTCATTAGCTTTATCAGCTCAGTGGAGATGCACACAGACTCATCTATAAATCATTGAAGCTTGTGAAGTGCACTAGAGGCAGTGCAGTGCACTTTTATTTTAATCAAGTTCTAGCTGTGCAGACTTATCAACTCTTAAATGATCTTTACACAGTCTGAGAGCTGGCACTGATTCATCTTAAGATGTTGTCAAAATGATGCTTTGTCCTAATGCATGTGTCAGAAGCATCTGTTGAAAGAAAAACTGGAACTCTGTGAGATGTAGTCACTGGAAGCCAAAAATGTCCCTAAAATCTTCAAAATCTAGTGAAGCTGTACTGGAGCTACGAGTTAGCAGTGACCTATTTATCCAAGCAGTCTCTGCAGAAGTCTCCGTGTCCTAGAGCAAGCCCAGGGGCACAAATGCAACTCTAGTGGATTAAATGCTGCTCAAGTGCATAAAAAAATATAGCACAAGGCATAATATATTGACATAAAATAAGCTTAAACAATATCTGTCTATGCAAATTACAGTATAATGCTCACAATCTTTATTTATTTTTAATAGTATTATTTGCTGTTCGGTTAAAGGTCTTATTAAAGTGAGACATGCTTTCTATGTTTATGCATAAGTATGTCCTAAATCATCATGCGTATATGAGAGTGTATTTGTTATTGCGGACATCACATAAAAATTGTTGCTGGCCATCTAGTTTTCTAAAGATGACATGGACAAGTCAGAAAGCTACTGGAAAATCTTTTGTGGATAGATAAGACCAAAATTAAACTTTTTGATTTAAATGAGAACTGTAATGTTTGGAGAAAAGAAAAGCACTGCATTCTAGCATGAGAACATTATCTTGATGAGAACATTTATTTACATAATCTGGGCTTGGACAGCCTGCTCGCATTGATGGAACAATGGATTCTGGATTATACCAGAGAAAACTGTCCTTATAATAGATCTTAAGAAAAAATTGTTATTTAGCAAGACAACTAATCTAAACCAGAAAGTTGTTTTACCAAAGAATTGTTAAAGAAGAAATAAGTCAGAGTTTTGAAATAACTGTATTGGGTTAACGGGGGTAACCGCTGCATTTGCAGAAAACAGAACCTAAGACATGTGTACACTTCTTCCTTTGCAAACTCTGTGATAGAAAAAAATAAACTTGGCTGTAGAATGTGCGTATATGTACGCAAACTCTGACCCATGCGTGCAAACATTTTGGAGCAAAAAATGTGACATGAGGTGATTTCCATTTACCACGTATAGTTGAAATAGGGCATGTAGGGAGCGGAGTATGTGGCAATCCCATATAGTATGTGATTTATAAAGCGTATTTTTCTTGTATGTGTGCGTGTGCTCATTTCCATAAATCTAACATTTTCTTTGCATACATTATTTTTGTCTTTTGAATGCACATACAATTTAAGTATTAGTTATTAGTATTTAGTTCTATGCAAAGTTTTATAAATGAGACCGGCTAAAGTGAGCAGTTTATGCGAGGACACATACCAGCATCCCAGAGTACAAATTGTTTGGTATAGAAAAATGGGTTTAAAATTCACACAAGCCAATCTGCTTATGAACTGTAACTGGAAATGTTTATTTGTGTTCATTGCTGCACAAGGGGTCACACCAGAAACTGAAAGCAAAAGTTCACATAGTTTTCCGCTAACAGATATGTACAAAGTAAAATGTAATATAACCAATAATGTGTGATTTACAAAAAACTGACTTTATTGAACTGATAAAATTTCAAAGAAGAGATTTCCTATGTTTTCACTGCTGTTGCAGTTCAGCACGTGGACTTTTTGCCCATCCCTGCCCAAAACAAGACTTCAGCTGCAACAGTTTTTGGCCATTGTCTGATTATCCTCCTCATGAAGCTGCATACGTTTTCAATAGGAGACAGATCTGGAGTGCTGGCAGGCCAGTAAAGTTACACATGCTCTTTGTCTACAAAGCCATGCTGTTGTAGCATGCACAGAATGAAGCCAAGCATTGTTTTGCTGAGAAAAAAAACTTCTGAGCATCAGACAGAAGCAAAATTTTGGAACCAAAACTGTGCTTCTCAAACCACATCACAAAATCAAATTGTGTTGTGATTATGATTTTAAAAGTATAAACACAATTGATTGATAGTAAATGGTTTCAGCCAACCACTAACCATGAGCGAAAAAATCATTTTTGTGTTGTCGTTCATATTCTCTGAGAAATGGTTAAGGAAACATAAATTCTGTCAGGATATGTAAACTTATTAGCATAATAAGTTCCTTTTACAAACAGAAATTCACTTGCACTCCATTCCCCCTATTCACACCTGGTCAAGAACACAACATGTTTTAAAGCATGTTTCTTATGCAGGAAATTACTGTTTTAAACAATCTTTCTTCATAAACATTGACTGAATGATGTGAAAAGCTAAAAAAAGGAGCAGGACAGATGATGGGTTGTTTAACGAGATGATTTGCCTTTTACTCACTGTACTACTGCGTGTGTGTGCGAGTGCGTGCACATGTGTGTGTGGCTCATTAGTCTTAACAGATGGTTGAAAAATACATATTGTAACATATTGCGTATCTGGAAAATTCTCAAAATATTGTGATACAATGATTTTGCCATGTCACCCACTTCTACCTGTAAATGCATGTCACTAAGATCTGATCAAGCTACTATTCACATACTAGTCATAAGCTATCAATTGTAAATGGGATCTTTCTGCCAAGATAAATGGACCTTGCCTTGCTTTGGGTCAAGTCATCTTTTTCAGATTGCCTTGGGACAGTTAACAATAAAGACTACTACTACCACTAGTGCTAAATATATGGTAACATTCAGCAAATCCAGAATACAGAAGTGTCACTGTGTCCGTAGGCAGAGCCAGTGAAGGCCACACTGAATAGAAATAAAGGCTGGAATCAGATGATGTGAGGCAGCCATTATGGCTGGGGAGGATTAGAATGGATTAGTGTAGAGGAAGTCATGAAGACTGAGATTGTTGTCTGTGCAAGGATGACACATGCAGATGATTATCACACGGCTTTCTGCCACATTAGGAAGGCTCGTAATTGGACAGGCTTTTGGGATGCACTACTTGGCGTACTCCAAGTGCCTCTTACAGTGGATTAAAATCAGAATCTTTTCTCCTGCAGGAAAATAGCACAAACAATGATTATAGTGCTGTTGTGATGAATGGGATGGAATAATTTTACAAAATCTTCAGCATTTATAATCCACAACTTTGTCACACAGTTAATTACCCCAGACAATGATAACGACTTCATACACTTAGAATAGAACAGTCAGTTTCTAACTTTTTTACGTGTGCGTGTTTGAGACACACTAGACAATGTCTGTTCTTAGAAAGTCCTGCATTGTCAAGTCAAGTCAAAACAATTCATTTTTAGTGCAGTCCATGTGTCCATAAGCTACAGATGAAGTAGATGTTGCTAAATTTATTGATTTTGTAACATGTTGTGGAACAAACAGCTTTGGAGTACTCTGTTCTGTTTGTTCTAAAAATTGTCATCTTGTATTTTCTAAAAATTATGGCTGCATAATAATCTTAATTTGCATCATCAGAGTAAGTTTCCTTAACCAACATGTTGCGAAGGGTCGCAATTAAACAACGGATCAAATGATCACATGCACACAACACCATAATTTGGTTGATTGATTGACATAATTACACAGATAAAAGTTTAACATTCATGTCTAACATCATGACAGAAGCTTTTTTTAAAATGGCAGTGTGAATTATAGAATGAGCTGTTGTGGAGTTGTTGCTGTCGCTTAACTTTTTGTTTGTGTCTTGTAGGAGTGCACCATGAAGGTACAGGAAGGCAAGTTCAAACTGCAAGATCTGCTGGTGGTTCCTATGCAGAGGGTTCTGAAATATCACCTACTGCTTAAGGTCAGTGTAAAATTATAGCCCTAGATCAGAATGCAAAACCTTTACTAAAGATGGCTGATAGAGATACAAAAAATACAGTAAGATGAAACAATGCAGTGCATGCATCAATATATTACATTTAATGTTATATTGAATTTCTATAATTTCTATAATATCTTTAGTTACTAAGCTTTTAGAAGGGTGTCAATGTTTAAAACATTAAAAAAAAAAAGTTTTTTTTAATTCCCAGTTATTTTGAAAATGATTGAAGTCCAAAGATAATCTAAGACATACTAGCACAAATCCACTCTTCAGTTGCAGGGGGTCCTTGAGTTACATCACACTCTGCATATAGCAATTAGCGATTACGTCACTGGCTGCCTTTAAAAGAAATTTTATGCCGTTTGCAGCATAAAAACAAAGTTTGTGTGGGAACTAGTTGGTGAGCTGACCAGATGAATACACTCGGGGTCATGTGATGCTATATGAGGGAGACGGTGTTGTGCCATTCACTCTCTTTCATTTGTGTTGCCTGTTTGGAAACAGTTTCACTTCCATTACTGCTGTGGATGTGATCCATGTGTTTATTTTATCTGTTCTTTCACCGTTAATGAACTACAACTCCCAGAAAGCAACTCTCTCCACCTCTTTTGCACCCGTATAACCCACCTGTTTCCCCACACCAGACACTACATAGACCACAATGCATTGTGCATTGAAACACGCCGCATCCCACAACAAATGCCTACGACACTCATGTTAGCTACATGCTGCTGCTCGTTCATTTTTAATAAATATGTGCCATCATCACATGTATGAAATCCGACTTACATGTTCAGAGGAACGGAACCCTGACGTAACTCGAGGACCCACCTGTACTTTAATTGTTTATTTCATAATGTCATTAAGCACTGCTGAGATATTAGCCAATCATCATACAGTTCGTACACATTGTACAGCTGAATATTTTCAAAACTGTTATAAAGGTGTATATCTGGAGTATGATTAAATGTGACCACTGCTCACTAGTGCTTGCTTAGTTTGTATGACATATTCCTTTTCTCTGTATGAAGTGAAAGCATTGTTACATTCTTTCATTTACTTACCAGTTTTCTACCTCAGTTTAACCTCAACTGAATGAAATATTTAGAGCACATATTCTCCTAAGAACCAAAACACTGCAATCACCATAAAGTAGTAGTTTATAGTCTGAAAACTTTGTCTAACACGTGGTTAAACTTTGTATAAACTTTGTCTTCTAAAATGACCCCATAACGGCTTGCTTCTAACGCTAGTCCAGCTAAGCTAACACCAGTCCACTCAGCCACTTTTGGCTGTGCTCTTGTATAAAGAAACTGTTCTACATCATCTGAACCATGATTAATTTAGCTCTCACATGCATAATGTAATAAGAGGTTGAATGTGGTGAGGCAGGGAGTGTCTGAGGTGGAGGTGAAGGAAGTGGATGGTTAAGGGAGCATGCTTGTTTTGGTTATTTCAGACTGGACTCTCCCTCTGATGTATACTATGCGCTGCCACTATGCCACTGTTTAAAGTGTCCTTGCTGAAATCATATTACACACACTCCATTTCACTCCTTCCCACAGTGTCAAGCTGAAGTATTAATATACTCTTGGCCTGAGGGTACCATAGTGGTGTGTGTGTGTGCGTGTGTGCGTGTGTGCGTGTGTGCGTGCGTGCGTGCGTGCGTGCGTGCGTGCGTGCGTGCGTGCGTGCGTGCGTGTGTGATGGGGGTTATAAATTTGCTTACTCATTAGTCATTTTTGGCTCATACTGATATTAAGGGGACACCATTTCTAAAGCTAAGCAAATTTATTTTTTGTGTTTAGATTTTCATTGTAATGTTATACACTTATTTTACAAACCTTATTCCTGGAAAACTTGGGACATTTTACAAAATGCATTTTTTGTGATTTGTTTATTTTCTTGATGCTTTATTTAACTGACTCAAGTAAAAAGAAAAGAGTCAAAGTTTTCACTGAACAACTTGATTATATTTTGTAAGTGTAAACAAATTTAGAATTTGATGTCCATGTAACAATACACACGTTTGACAGAGAAAAACTGCACAATGTAGTTTTTGCTTCTTGAATTCTGTTGGATGTTCCTTAAAGATTTTTGAATATCACATAAATTTACCAATCAGAGAACTCTTCAGTTTTCTCATGATTTTTTGTATTGCATTTTTATATTTGTATCCAAACACCCTAAGTGACTTCTCAAAAAGGGTTTGTGTATCCAGGCATGAAATCAGGCCAGATTGGAAGCTGTTCTGTGGAAGATGCCATCTTGGGCATTTTTTATTATTTGGGAACTGATGATACTAATTGTAACTGAGGAGAAAATTTCCTTCTTGTTTCAAGACTTTTGCTGCTCAACAGTCCATGGTCACTATTCTGTGATTTTCTTCATGTATAATTTCTTTTTAAATTGGAGACCTTTATTGACTGCTGGCAGAACATTGACCCAATCTGTCTTAGAAGCCATGATGTTTTTGCATGTGCAAAATGAGGCCTGGCATTGTCTTGGAGAAATTACCATGGTAACCAGTATAAACCTCTGCATCAGTGAAACCTTTACATATATGCAAGTCACCCATTCCACAGGCACTGATGCACCCCCACACCCTGACAGATGTTGGCTTTTGCTGATAGAGTCTGGGAGGGCTATTTCGTCTTTGGCACAGAGTACTTGTCACACTTTGTCTCCAGAAAATTGAAATGTGGTGTCAATCTTACCATAGCAGACATTCAGTACAGCTGAGATGAGCCTGGACCAATGTGACTCAACATTTCTGTACAGGACTGAGATTCTGACTTTCTCTAGAAGGCTAGAGTTTCAGGTTGCATTTCTTGATGCAGCAGCAGACTGTGTTAAATGACAACAGTAGTCTATTGTAGTCCTAATTTCATTTGGCCATTTTTGTCCCAGCAGCACGGCAACTTTGCATGCAGTGTCTTCTGATGAAAAATCTCCAGATTCTTTCAGTAAATATTCCTACATTGAGAAATGCAAACCCTGTTTTTCCAAAATTAAACTGAATGTGTGTGAATTTGCACAAATTTTGATTGTTACAACACACTCAACAAAAGCTAGGAAAGAGAATTGCTTACCATTGTGTTACAATAATTTTAGAACTGAGGAGACTAATTGTGCAGAACTGTGGAGAATATTGTCCGGCTGAAATAAGCATGGATGTCCCAGAAAGATGCATCATCTTAATGGCAACACGTGTCTCTATAAAATCCTGAGAGTCAGTGCTACCTTTAAACACATGAAATTCACCCATACTGAATGTACCGGACAGATGCTGTCTTTTGCAGTTTATGGTGATAACAGTTTCCCCACCACAGCACACCAGTCTGCAGTCTTTCATTCTGTCTGAGATACACATGGGCCAGGAGAACTTGTTGGTGTTTACAGTTGTAATACAACTATGGAGCAATGGACCTTGTTAAATGACAATGGTTTTCCAAAGTGCTCCTCAGTTTCTTTGGCAGTGTTACCTGAAAGCTCAAAGATCACATGCATTTAACTGTTTCTGACCTTGCACTTCATGCATTGAGACGTCTCTTATTTATTTATTTATTTATTTATTTATTTATTTATTTATTTATTTATCAATATTATGTACTATGGCTGTTGAAAGACTTCAATTCTCTGCAATCTTGCACTGAGAATTGTTCATTTTGAACTAACAATTTTTTCATGAATGTTGGAAAAAGATTGAAGACTTGGCAGCTTTTATCCCCAGTCATTATACATCAACTGCTACCAATTGAAGCCTTCCAGGCTTTTTAATATACATTTTTTTAATATGTTGCAGATATCAAATCTTAATTTTTTTCATATTTACAAAACACAAATGTTAGTTACTAAGCCAAAACATTGTCATTTCTGTTTGCCAATTAAATAAACATTCAAGAGTAAAGTTTGCTTTGCTGATTGATATAATCAGAACTGTAGAAAAAAATTATATATATTTATTTAAAATGTATTAGTGAAATTAAAGAGATGGACTTTTTAATTAGGTCCATAATGAATTAAATGAATTAAAATGAAAAGTGATAACGTTGTAATATGAACTCATCAAGGATTCCCTTGACTGGTAGTACATATGTTACTATTACTATTGATAATACTTTTATACATTTATAACATTTTCTAATATTAATGAATACTATAAACCTAAAAGTTGGCTACATTTTGTCAAAAGACTAAAACTAGCACTACATTGGAAGACATTAAATATTACTAGTATTTTACTTCAGTTTTTGATGTTGAAGGATTATTTTGGGGCTTGGTTATATTTTTTGTTATTCAGACTCTCCCTCTGATTTATACTATGCGTTGCCACTATGCCACTGTTTAAACCATGATAATGTTTAGATTTACCAGTGCAACTAGTGCTGATATAGTTAAACTTTATTTATATCAGGCTCCAGCAGTGGTATGGACTTTTAAGTATTTACTAAATACCATGAGACCGCAAGTTTGAATCCTGATGATGCAAAGCCAACAAAAACTATATAAAAATACCAGTGACATCAAGTCAAGTCAAGTCAAGTTAGGCTTTTATTGTCATTTCAACCAAATACAGTTCTGTACACAGTGAAATGAATCAACGTTCCTCCAGGACCAAGGTGCTACATACATGCAAACACAACATAACATAAACTAACAGCAGTTAACCTAAAAACTATATATTTCTATAGAAAAAAGAGACAACAATAGACAACAGACAACAAAGTGCATGTGCAAATATGCAAAGAGCTACAATACAATGTAACACGTTACAGTACAGTTTTTTTTGTTTTGTTTTAGTTTTTTTCCTTTAGTGATGGGGTATGAATTGAGGTATTAGGAAGAGAAACAGTTGACATTATCAACTAACTGATATTTCTATTAGGCTTTAGTAAACATACACTCATTCTTGCATATTTATTTATTTATTTATTTTAGAATTGGTTAAAAATGCAACCATTTGTAAAGCTGTTCAAAGACCCACTTGCCCACTCGCATAAAGTCTTCTCCAAAAGCTTCAGGGCTTCTAGCTGAAGGAGCTCTTTGAGCCATAGCTTTGAGTAGGTGTTAAACAGATATCACAGCATTACGGAATCTGGATTTTCGGAACATTTAAAAATGTTGTTTACAATACAGTGGATTATCTTCTCTCTCAGTTTGGATTAGAGTGTGATGCATCTGGCTATCGGATGAAATGCTACAGGGCTAAAATACACTAGCACCAAAACATTTCAACACTCTTGTCAAACAGATTTCTTTAAATATTCCAGCATTTTGTAAACTCTCTGCATATGGTTAGTTCTTGAATCATATACCTGAATTGATAAAACAACAGAAGAATAATTGATTTAGAACACTCAATGCCCTTTGTGTTATATTATTAGGGTGTTGTATGTGACCATATATTATATTACAAATTATTTTACTTAAGAAGTTATTGTTTGTGGTTATTAATCTTATGCTACATATTCAGCAAAACATATTATATTGAAAAACACTCCTTTTGGGAGGAATGCATTAAGTTACATTGAGTTTTAAATACTGGTTTTAGAATAAAAGATGCATAAGCATACAATAAATATCTAATTTTATGTTTATGGCAGTGAAATAGGTTGTCTTGGATTTGACAAATGAAATATGCACCGGTGTTCTATTATCCTTGTAGTGTATTTGTACTGTGCAACTACTTCAGCAATGTTTTACAATGGGAATTCAATTGTTCTATAATGAAATGTTTAATTGAGTATAAACTTTAAAAACTAAAAGGGAAGTGTCTGGTTTCATTGAAGAGCTTTTTTAAGGACAACTGTGCATGGAACTTCACTGCTCTGTACTGACATAATGTGGTATATGGTATGTACAAAAATACAGTATTTTTTTTTTCTTACAGGAGTTAGTGAGTCACTCAACAGACCAACCAGAGAGGCAGCAGCTGAAAGAAGCCCTGGAAGCCATGCAGGTAGAACCTGCCCTGAGACTGACCAATACATGCTCATTCTTCATACCAATTCAACCACATACAAGTGCAATCAAGTGTAGTCTGAACCTTTTGAATGACTATACAATGACTTGAGATATGAAACATCTGGAAGGGGTTACAGTTTGATTTAAAATCTGAGGGTTTCTCTCTTTTATGCTATTGAAGGACCTAGCCATGTACATCAATGAAGTGAAAAGGGACAACGAGACCTTGAAGAAAATAAGCGAATTTCAGAGCTCAATAGAAAATCTGGTAAGAACCTGCTTTACACTTTTGACATCAGCAATAAGGCTCTAAACAAGAATTTTTCTGTTTGTTATGACAAAACATTCATTATATGTTAAACTGATTCAAGTACATTCAGTAAATGTATCTACCATCAATGGTGTGTGTGGCAGCAGTGTTTAAAGAGCAGCCATTGCTTGTTTTATGCACATCTATGTGGGGCTGAAGAAGCTACAGGAAGAGGCGTGTTTTTTTCTTTCTTGAAGAGAGAAGAAAGTCAGCATTAACTTAGAATAGGTGAGGCTGATGTTGGTGGTATGCTACAAAATTGGGTTGAGCAGTATGTCTAGGGAAGAAATACCAGTAGTATTCTGGTGTATTTTATATTAGTACTTTTTGGGTGCAGCTTCTAAATTGCATCAACAAAACATTTCCTTCAAGTTCATTCATACACTGAATGCGTCCATCCTTTGACACAACCCCCCCCCCCCTCTCTCTCTCATGTGCATGCATGTGTGTGTGTCCACTGCAGCAAGTGAAACTGGAGGAGTATGGGAGGCCAAAGATAGATGGAGAACTGAAAGTTTGCTCTATAGTTAACAGGACCAAACAGGACAGGTAAGGGCGATAACTTCTATTCTAACGTGTATTAGGGGTGGAACAAAATATTGTTTTGCAGATATATCCTTGTCCTGGCTCACTCAATATCATGAGCCCACCCCCCAGCTAAGCCCAGCTAAATCTGCAGAAAATCAATCATAAGCAAAATGGTCCATAGTGCCAAAAGGTTGGGGACCACTGACTTTCTGTGTTTTTGTAAAAGACCTTCTGCTGCTAAGACTTGCAAAAAGTTTCAAATTGTTTGAATCTAGCACAAATAAAGAAATACAAACTTTTCATGTGTAATTTGTTTCTTGCAATATATCGATTACTACAGAATCACTGATATCAATGATATAATGATATCATTTTAATGGGTCATGTATTGCATATCGTATTGTATTTTGAGATTTTTGTAATGGAATTATATTTTGGAATTTTGTAGTACTGTATTCTAGTCAAAATATAATGCACTTCTATATTTGTCAGAGAATCTGTTTTCATTCATTATGTTTTATTTATTCAAATAAATGCCAACAACTTAAACTTAAATATTACAAGTCATTTTTGACCATTTTTTTTTGCCATTTCTGATTTATCATTTTAATTCTTAGTGAACTCTGCATCAAGATAAACCATTACTGTTATTTACCAATACATACATTTGTTTTGGTATGTGTGCACATGTAATGCGTTTAATGCAGAGGTCACTTTTCATTGTGGTTCACTGTGTGTGATTGTGTGTTCACAATGACAAATTGTCACTTTCACTTCATTTGACAACTTTAATCATGATGATGCTTTCTTTTGCAACCAGGTACATCTTCCTGTTTGATAAAGTGGTGATTGTCTGCAAAAGAAAAGGCTACAACTACGAGCTTAAAGAGATCATTGAGCTCCAGTTTCACAAGATGTCAGACGACCCCATGAACAACAGAGACATGAAAAAGGTTGAGGAATGCCAAGCCATTTTGAATTTGCTTGTTCTGAGAATTGTTTGAATAATGCCTGCATTTAAATCTCTAGCGTTAAATTGGTTTCTGTATGTGTTGCATTTTCTAACATGCGAGGAAAGGGGACTCTGGTATATTTTCCTATATGTAAAATGCAGAATAATCTTGATCCTATAACATGGTGCTTGTAATTTAAAGTAGGCCAATCAAGAGTCGTGCACTGCACTATTCAGAGTGCAAATGTTGATTCCTTTTTCCTGTGGATCTAACATACTGAAGTGCATGTATCAGAGATTGCATGTGTAACTGGTTGTCTCTCTCTCTCTCTCCCTCTCTCTCTCTCTCTCTCTCTCTCTCTCTCTCTCTCTCTCTCCCTCTCCCTCTCTCTTTCTTTTTCTGTGTTTACCTACATACTTCTTTTTATCTTCACATTTTACTCTGGTTTCTTCTTGCATGCCTACCAGGCCAGTGGAAAAATGGTAAGCTGAAGCAAACCTCTGCTCATGTTCTCTAAGCTGTGATTTATGTATGGATCTGTGGCTGTGATTGCCTGTCTTTTCTCTGATAGTTTGATTTGTATTCTGTTGTCTTGAGAGCTGCAGAGCATCTTTATGTTGTCAGACAGGAATTTGTTTTGTTTATAACTGTGATAATTGTGTTTTTGCTCTGCAGTGACTTGTATAAAATCAATGTCAAATGCCCCCTCCCTGTCTTTAATTTTATTGTTGTCCTCTGTCCATCCACTGTGCAGTGGTCCTATGGCTTTTACCTGATCCATCTGCAGGGCAAGCAAGGCTTTCAGTTCTTCTGTAAAACAGAAGACACTAAGAGAAAGTGGATGGAGCAGTTTGAGATGGCAATGTAAGTATGTAGCATCATAAAACGAATTCTCTTATACTTTGTTATCTTAAATGGCTAATATGTGGTTCCTCGCTTCATGAAAACAGGTCAAACATCAAGCCAGAAAGAGCTACAGCTAACCAGCACAATTTCCAAATGCACACCTTTGAGAAGAACACAAACTGCAGGGCTTGTAAGATGCTGTTGAGGTGAGGATACACACACACACACACACACACACACACACACACACACACACACACACACACACACACACACACACAC
>JBBIGC010000024.1:15287224-15299501 GCA_037576955.1 Lepidarchus adonis
CTCTCTCTCTCTCTCTCTCTCTCTCTCTCTCTCTCTCTCTCTCTCTCTCTCTCTCTCTCTCTCCCTCTCTCTCCTTCCCTCCCTCCCTCTTTCCCTCTCTCTCTCCCTCTCTCTCTGTCACTTTCTCTCTCCTTCCCTCATTCACTCATCTGTCCATTCATCTTTATCCTACATACTCATTGTTTCAGAACCACCTGCTGCCAGTTCTTTCGTTAAGCTTGACTCTGGCTCCTGTCATGCATGACACTATTGCAATCCCCAGTTCAATAACGTGACCACCCAAATGCTTCCCCCCCCCCACAGTTTACCATGCAGTCCATCCAGGGTTTACACCTGAGCCCTGAGCCACACTGTACTGCATCTTCTGCAGTGTCATTTCTTCTTATTTCTTACTTCGTATTTCATCCATTGATTAATCTGCTCTGGGTTTGTGCAGTTTTCACGCCCAGGGTGGTCAGCACGGCAGTGGCCAGATATAACTTTGCTGCTCGTGACATGAGAGAGCTGTCTCTGAGAGAAGGTGAAATTGTCAAGATCTACAGCAAGATTGGAGGAGACCAGGGCTGGTGGAAAGGGGAGGCAAATGGAAGGGTAAGACACCAGCTTAAATGTAGGAAAGCAAAAAGTATAAAAATTAACAAAATAATAAGCATGTATTAATATACCAGTATAATGTGTACTGGTGTGTTCATACATTACTGTACCATAAGACCATTTTTGGTACAACACAAGTAAAGTGAGGGGAGAAAAGTATTCAGATGCATTGGTTTTATTTAATATACTTTGTTCTTATATGTGAACAAAAGTAGGTATATATAAGCATAAACAAAAATATATATAACAGTTTACAGAGAGGTTGATTTAGACCCAACTGTTGAATAATATGACTCATTTGTTGCAAGCTGTGGTTGCCTGTTAGTTCAGTTTCATCCCAAACAATCTTCATTTCAGAGACTCATTGATGCAATTACAGTTTCAGGATCCTTCAAGTGGGTAGATTGGCTCGGCCATGGAAGTACCTTTATTTTCTTTTAGTTCATGTTGTGTGTTTGGGGTTGTTAACTTGTCAAAACATCCTTTATTGGCAGATGAGATTAAATTCTCCTCTAATATCTCCTAGTAGCTCTATTTAGGTTTCTTTGGATGATGTGTAATGCCCCTGTACTATTTACATACTAGCAGCCTGATATTGTGATGCTTCCACGTGCATACTTCATAGGGCCCCAGAAATCACTGAAATATTGTCAAAGTGCAGAACAATTACTGTACTGATTACAGTGTATTTCATTGCTTATTGTTCTCTGCACTGATTTCAAGTCATCCTACAAATTATTTTGAGTGTTTGATGACTTCTGTGTTATGTTCCTTATCATTAGTGTGAAAGCATGTTGTGAACTCTTACATTGCACACTTGTCTGGGGATGATTAGTTGTGGTTGCGTTATTTTACCGATGCATATTTTCAAAACAGTTGCACTACCTGAGATGTTTAAGTCTTTCCTAGTGGTCTTGATTAATAACTGTCTATGACGACATTAGTTTGTTCATCTTTACCATTATGGCAACATGGTATCTTCATCACCAGAACATTTTAGCAGTTTGGTTTGTAACCTTTAATCATATATATTCTAATATAATGTTTAAAATAATTTCTTTTCATATTTTTATATTCATATTTTACACATACATGATTCTTGGTACATATTTATATATTTTATTTATATATAAGTATATAATCGATTATTATTTCTGGTTTACTGTGATATAATTGTCTGGATAGTACAAATAAATGATAACCCATCTCTATCAGCGTGTTATGCTTTTTCTAGTCTCATTAATTTTTTTCATTACATTTTTTCTTTATTTTGTTGGTTTTGATTTTTAATTTTGCTGTGTAAAGTGACCTTGGGTTTGAGAAAGGTGTTATATAAATTCAAATTATTATTATTATTGTATCATTATTTCTTTATAAGCTGTATTTACTAAAGCTGTTGCTTTAGTTTAATTGAATACTGCTCTGTTCTCGGTTTTAGATTGGCTGGTTCCCCTCAACATACGTTGATGAGGAAGGTGTGCAGTGAGGCTCTGATGTCATATGCACTCTCCAGTCAGATCACTCTCCCGTCAACAGCCCTCCAACAGAGGACCCCTGCTGTTTCCTTGGAAACACCTTGTGGATTACATTTTTGCTGGAAGCTGAATTTAACCATTAATATTTTTTCCCATGTTGCTTTGTTCACTATGTACAAATCTGCCCTCCTCTTTTTTTGTTTTGGAACATGTCCATGTGATTTCTGTTAAGAAAATGGATGGATTCATTCCTGTTCCTTTTTGATGGGCCAATGGAGAAAATGTGAACAGTCCCATAACTTTGCCTTGGACAAGTCAAAACTTTCAGCATGGCATTGCCAATTTTATGTAAAGATAGGTATGAAGTTTTCTTTGGCCAATAGGAAGAGCTGGAGTGAACGTGTATAGATAATTTATTCAAGAGACGTATCTATAAAATATTGATGTTGGAAGTTTATTGTTAAGAAAGTAACAAGGAAAAACATGCACTTTGCATTCCTTAACAGAGAGATCTTGCCTTAGTAGTTGTACTAATGCCTTGTGGGCTGACAGGCGTTTGGTGGAAACATGGTATGTGGAAATTGTTTCTGCACGCAAACACACACACACACGTGAACCTCTGCCCTGTACAGTAATGTGGTGCCTTTGAAGTGCAATCTCAGCTCTCAGAACACTCTCATACAGGTGCTCCCTGACCCTGGAGTCAGATAGAAAGGCAGGCTTTTGCTGCCATGGAAGTGCACTGCAAGAAAACAGCGGAGAGGCCCTGAAATGCCCCCATAACTGTAGTTGGACAACCCAAACATATCATCTCCAGCACAGTAGAAGTCAGGAAAAAATTATCTGGGTACACTGCATTTAGAAACCACCCCCTCCAGAGCCATGTCTGGACCATGAACAGACCACCTCAGTGAATCAAAGCATCAGGCAGAAATGACACCAACACTTGGATCCCTCGTGCCTGGCTATGGATAATGTGGTCCAGCTTCACAGACGGGACTGAAATGTGATAGCCAGTCGGCCACAATTGAGGTTTAACTAAAGTTAGGGCAAACGCATTTAATTTAGCCACAATTCTAATAACATCAATAACACATCTCTCTCTTTTTTTTCCTCATTTGCAGTTTATCATTGTACAGTATCTTGCCTTATTGATTGGTTGACACATGGTGCTGCAGTGGTATATTTTTAATCTCTGGGTTCGTAGCAGGATTCTGTGTGCAGTTGCTGTGGACAAGAAGCCCCCTGCTTACCCATCAAGTGCACTTTATCTGTGAAATGGGACATTGAAAAACAGGTGGGATTCACTCAAGCTATCACGCCAGGAGACCAGTGGAATTTTTTACTGCCTTTCTAATTGTGACAGAATTATCATTTCTTGGACTCCTAAACTTCAAGCAACCTGTTGGTGTATCTTCATATCCTCTGGAAGAGAAGGGGTATACCATTTTCCATCTCTCTGTTTTCAGGGTTGTTCTACAGCCTGTCTTTACTAAATACCTGTTTAAAAAACTCCTGCATAGGTGCACTGATGTTGGCCCTTTATTTAATCTACTGAAAAATTATATATGTTGCAGTCGTCCTTCAGCCAAGAATGGCAATATTTCTAGAAGCTGTAAGAAAGACTGAGTGATGGTGTCAGACTGTTGAGTGTGAAACATTCACTGGCTGGCTTCAGGCAAGGAGTTGGCCAAGGGGGTTTGTTGCTGTTTGTGTAGTGGACAGAAATCCATTGCATGTGGTCATAGATATTACTGTCAGTGATCCAGAAAAATTAATTGTGTACTTTTTTTGAATGGTCATTTATTTCCAAACTGAGATCTATCATGAAATAAATATTTCTTCTTTTGTCTAAAAGAGCTTTTTGCTTTATTGATGTAAAGTTGTGCACATGTAAGCCTCACACATTTTAACATGTTTTTAACATTGGGTTACACAGGAAGATTTAAGAAAAAATGACCTTTTTTTGTTTTGGGAGCAGGAAAACCCCTAAAATGCAGAGTAGTGGATCTAGTTAGTGACCCCTCCTGCCCTAAGCATCCTGGAAGAAACAACTCTCTTCAGGGTAGAAATGTTTAATCTCATCGATCAAGGGAACAATCTAGTTTGCGTCCTTTCCCTCAAAAGTGACAAATGGACCTATCTATGCCCCTAACAGCATTATACAGTTACTAAACATCCTTACTTTGGTCCATTTCTTTCTTGTTGAACATGGCACAGGAACTGTGACCCCATCATACTGTAGGCAACCCTCTATTAGTCAGGTGACTTCATTATGAGGGGATTCTGCTCCTCAACTCTACTATAATATCCTTCTCTGTGGGTTGTGTATGAAATGTTTGTGCTCACTCTGTCTGTTCCTGTACTGCATTGACCTTCGCAGACAGGATATATTTTTTCCGCCTTTCCTTACATATGACACTAGGTCTTGAACATCAATCACTGAAATCCACCCACAATTTCCAACACTGTTTACTGATGTTTTCCCCATTTATCTAAATGCATGTCACTACTGAAACATCAGCCATCAAAATCAGAGGTCCTTCAACCTGTGCTTCAATAATGAATGCTTTTCCCGAGTT
Organism: Lepidarchus adonis; assembly: GCA_037576955.1. Taxonomy (NCBI): domain Eukaryota; kingdom Metazoa; phylum Chordata; class Actinopteri; order Characiformes; family Lepidarchidae; genus Lepidarchus; species Lepidarchus adonis. Next base: position 15,291,876 of record JBBIGC010000024.1, read on the forward strand.
GAGTCGGGTTGTATGAGACGTGTTCAGCATGTACATGCCACCGAACATAGTAGGATGTTGTTTAATTGTATCCTAACACTGATTAGATTCATTTAAATGTGCCTTGTTCTGTGCAGCTCATCGTGGTCTTGATAGCAGATCAGTAAATGAATGACCTTGAACTTGTATATAGCACTACGTTCGAGGTTACTGCACATAGTCCTATTGTAATTGGTATAAACTGGTAAATTCTCAGTTCACGTTGTTCAAACTATTGATAAAAGTGAACTAATATCATTAATTAACAAATAGAAGTTGACAACACAGATTTACACCTGAATACAAAATGAATTGCATTATCAGCAGTGTAAGGCTTGCTATGGCCACTTGGTGGGGCTACATGACTAAAAATTGTAATTCAGTGACGTGGATGAGAAAAATGCCTGTGTGTGTGTACTTTAATTGGAATCAGTTTTCAAGAGTGTAAATAAGCCTCAGTCATCTTTACCTGCTTTTTATTGTTTAAGAATAACAATGGTTTCCTTCAAAACTGCATTCTTTGTGGAAGACCTTATAGCTTTGACTGCTAGATGATTAAAGTGATTGTAAACGGATGATTTACTCCTGACCTAAGTGCTGACTGTATGTATGAGAACATGTCTGATTTTTCTTTCCTTTTCTTCTTGCAAAGTCAGTCTTTATGACATTACTTCTGGACATAGAACATCCGTCATACTCTGCATATGCAATAATAAACAGTGAAGTTGAAGAATAACAGTTATGTAACTGAGTATTCTGATACGGCATTGCAGCCCATTTTCGAGGTGCATCCCCTGAGGAGATATCACCTGCCTTCTTAAATAACCATTTTACCTTCAGTAGAGGTGTGCTTGAAGGTGTGATGGCCATACCCAAGAAGAAGGCTACAGATCTCCAAAATTTAAATGTTCCTTGAATAATACTAAGTAATTTTTTATTTATTAACTCTTAACATTTTCTTTTTTTTCCATTATTTATCTGAAGACTTATTGTTTTAACTAAGGAATAGTTCACAAAATCTCATTTATCCCAGATGTTCTTTGTGAAAACATCTGTTGTTTTAGGTGTCTGTCTAAAGTGTTCAGATAGATAATGAAGTTTTGTTCATTTTTATAGCTTAAAGCACAGTAAAGCATATTGTATCCTAAATCACATCTACACATTAGTAACACCTTAATGAAGAGCTAGATTTAAAAAATAATGTGAATTATTTTTTCCTGCACCACTATTTAAGTAGATTGAATGATTGTACACTGCTGAAACTAGTCAAAGGTTATGACAGAGATGAATTGAAGTGTGGCCTACATGCAAGGTCAAACACCGATGAAATATCAGTTATCTGTCCAGGGCTTGTTATTTGGTCACGGAAACTGTGGCTTATGATGGAAATGTGTTTAATCCATTTGTTTTGCCTTGTGTATTCAGAATTGTATTAGCATTGTAGTAGAACTTTCATAATTGAATGACCTTCCAGTTTAATGTGCCAGAGAGTATTTCACTGCTGAAAGCAGCAGGTTGATCAAACTGTCTGTGTTTATGACTCATGTAATTAATTTTGGAGAGCTTTTAGACTCACTTGCCTTTTCTGACCCTCAATTAGTCAGCTAACCAAAAATTATAGAACATTATATGTTTTCTACAATAGAGACTTTTACATTTGCCCACTGTACCAATTGAAAGCAATCACTCCATCTCCTTCGGGGAGATTTGAAACGAGCAGACCAGTCCAACATCTGGGATCCTGAGATTATAGAGGCACTCCGTGAGACATGAGGTTAACTTAGCAGCCCGATGGGATGTCAATACTTATTCTTTTTCTCTTGTTATTTTGCAGTCCAATCCTGAAAGTGCAATACTGTTCACTGCATTTAGGTTCTGCTTTTATACAGTATGAGTCCATGCTGCCGGCATAATGTACAGGGGGTCGGCAACATGCATAAACTCTCTCATATTACAGTAAAGCATTTAGGAAACGTTGCTCCTGATAGACATGCTCTTTTAATGCTTCAACATACACCGCAGCAGTAAACACATTGGAGAGGTGACTTGCGGAAAGACCACACTGACGGTGCCTTAACACAGTGCACTATTAACCCCCATCTCACCCACCAATCCACATGAACTCTTACTCAACACTAAAAGTGAATAAAACATAAACAACTCAGCAAAAACAGCGCACAGGCAATTAGCACAGCACATCCTCTTTTTCCCGTCCCTGTAAGCATGCAGGCCTACACACACTGCACATGCTCATCTCATGGTACTCGTGTATTACCTTAAAGCATTTAGTAGCCGTTAAGCTGCATTCTACTACCGTACTGTATATCACAGCAAATACTTTTTTTTAAAGCCCAGTGATGTAACAACACATTTTCGTAAGTCAAGTATGCTGTAAGTCGAGGATCCCCTGTAGATCAGACAACTGGGACTTATCCCAGATGTGGTTTGTGAAAACATCTGTTTTTTTTGGGTGTCTGTCTGAAGTGTACATAATGAAATTTTGTTCATTTTTATAGCTCACAGTAAAGCATATTGTGTCCTAAACTACATCTACACATTAGTACCACCTTAATGAAGAGCTAGATGAAAAAATAATGTGAATTAGATTTTTTCCTGCACCACTAAAGTAGATTGAATGATTGTACACTGCTGAAACTAGTCAAAGGTTATGACAGAGATGAATTGAAGTGTGGCCTACATGCAAGGTCAAACACCAATGAAATATCAGCTATCAGTCCAGGGCTTGTTAATTGGTCACGGAAACTGTGGCTTATGATGGAAATGTGTTTAATCCATTTGTTTTGGCTTGTGTATTTAGAACTGTATTAGCATTGTAGTCCTGACATCAAGAAGGTTCTGTGTTTGATCACCAGGTTGGCCATAGTTGCTTTCCCTGTATTTGTATGGGTTTTCTCCGGATGCTTCAGTTTACTCCCACTGTCTACAGCTGCTCTAAATTGCCCAAGAGTGTGTGAATGGTTGTCTCTGTCTGTGTTGCCCTGTGATTGGTTGGCCTCCTGTCCAGGATGAACCCTGCCTTGGCCCATAGTCAACTGTAATCAGCTCCAGTTTCCCCCATGACCCGAAATGAATAAAGCTGTTATTTATTCATCGTTAGTGACCAGAGATATTTAAATGATTTTAACAATATGCCAGTATTAAAAATCACATGTGGAGTGTACTCCCTGTTTATCATTCAGATTTGATCAACATTTGTATACACTGAATAAGTAATACAATCCACCTCTACCAATCCCTATCTAACCTTCATTCTTTCAGCTTCAAGCCTTCCATTTATAGTCTAGGGTCGAATCTAACCACACTACTAATTTAAAGAGGTAAGGTACTGTATTATTTCCCAGTCTTTGCTAAAAGGAAATTCCACATTTTATGAACAAGCGTTGTGCATAATACAAACCTTTTGCTTCTTTGTATATATCTCTTTTAAATGTTGTTCAATCTTGTTGAAAGATGTATTTCTGTCATGGCTTACCTTAATCCCCAGGCACCTGAGTGATGATGCCCAAGGCACACTGGGTAACCTGAGGCCGTCCACAAATGCTGAGAGGAGGAGAAAGTTAGTAAATCTACTGGGTCATTTTGCTTTACATTCTCAGTCAGAACAGTGAAAGGCTTAGACTGAATCCCAAATGGCTGCCTTTTATACACGCAGAGCACTATTTAGCTGCAGAACATATTTCACTCTGTGTAGTACTCACAACAGTAAGTAGGAAGCCATTTGTAATTCGGGCGTATATAATGAACTAAAACATGGTGTACTTCCTCAAATTAACTTCAAGTTCCCCACAGAGTAAATTCCAGACTGGTCGTCACACACGTGTAACGTAGTGAAATGAACCCTGATCTTTCCTACAACTGCAAATTAAAACAGAAGTTCATCTGTAAGTATATTTGAATAGAAATTCACATCTGCAGAAGGACAGTGGGTGGTCCAGCCTGGTCAGGAGTTACAGTTACTGGAACGGTACTGCTGGGAAATATGTACTGTATGTAAATGAAGCATAGCATGCATATACTAATTATATTCAGTCATATATTGGATTTTGAGGACCCCTGATCAGGAGACACATTTGTTAATGTGAAAGTCAGTTCACATCATTTACAGAGAACACAGTTCTGCTCATTTTACATCATTACATTATTCCTCCCTGAACAGAACATTTTGCAGGAATGCAGTGGCCTAGTGGTTAGGACCTTGCAAATGGAACCGGGGCCTGGGCACCACTGAAGTGCCCTTGAGCAAGGTACCGTCCCTACTTCCCTGCTCCCCAGGTGCTGTTGGTGGCTGCCCACTGCTCTGTGTGTTATCGATTAAAGGCGGAGGTCACTTTTCCTTGTGTGATGGTGTCTTCACAATGACAAATAGTCACTTTAAATATTCATGTATTTTGGCAGACGCTGATGATCCATAAGATTAAAACCACCTGTATAATAATGGGTGGGTCCCCCTCAGGTGTCTAGCGTGCACCATGTTTCTGACCCCATTCTTTCATAGCCAGCAGTTAATGTGCAGTAAATTTTTTTTACAGTTGCTCTTCTGTAGAATTGAACCAGACTTTGTTCCCAGCATGCATTAATGGGCCTTGGGCAACCATGACTCTGGTGTCCTCCTTTGAATCACTTTTGTTAGGTACTAACACCACACAAGACCTGCTCTTCTGGTGCTTACGTTCGGACATTTGTCCTGCTTCCAACACATCGCTGTCAAAAACTGACTGTTCAGTTGCTGTCTAATATATGCCCATATATATGATGTCATTCACTCAAATATGTACAAACTGTCCACTTTCAAAACGCACCTCATAACAGTGCAATACCCGATCCCATATATATTACTGAGGAAATGGGAATAGTGCACCATCTCAGAAATATCTGGTCTGATGTTCACCCTTTTGCTTTGATGAAATAGCCAATAAGACAGAGCTTAGGTGACAGAGTTACCTAATAAACTGCTCAGATTTATCCAGATGCCATCTTTAGATCAGTAAGAACATTTTTGTGTTTAACGATTTGAAGTAAATTGTAAGATGTTATGCAGGTGCAAGCATTTCAGTCCTTCTGCTTATTTTTTTTTTTAATTTAGGCCTAATGGCTAATGAACTAGGAGTTTAATGCAAGACCCCTTTAAGACTCCAGTGCTTTTCAAATCTGATAAGTGGTTGAGCCACTCCCTGGATATTGTGTGCTTTCCTGCTCATTTCTAGTAAACAGCTAATTAACAAGCCATTCCTGAGATAAAGTAGCCTAGATGTTTTTGAGCAGAGACAGGAGAACATTAAGGTCTGAAACTGCTTTGGCTGCTCCTCTGAACTCCGCATCGCAGGGGTATTTTATTAAAAGCACTGCTGCTCCTTCGCTTTAAAATCCCACATTTTACATCAAAGAGTTCACATTAGAAAAGGCATGTGTGCCATGAGATGTGTGGAAATTCCAAGCTCAGTGTGTGAGAGCGAATAACACCAGCTGGACCTGGATTCGTTCGTCTAAGTGTTTAGACAATGTTCTGACTGTGCCTTTAAAATTCCTCCCCAAACTCATCTGACCCCTATTCTTAACCTCATTAACTCCCCAAGCCTAGTGTTCATGATCAACTGAGTTTCTCTCCAGTCATGGAGGGCAGGTGTCTAGCACGGTTTGGTCAACTCCACCTTATTTAGCGTCACCTGTTACAGGGGGTTCCGCCCCTCTGAATGTAATTTCAACGTAAGTAAGAACTGATGCATGTAACGAGGCTGCGGAGGCTTTATTAACAGCCAGCAACATGCACAAACGAGCAGTACGTATATACTTAACACCCATGTCTCCAGTGCCCGTCGTATATTACAGTAATACCCCGTGGTTCCCAGGGTAACAACTAAACAAGGTGAAATGGCTTTTAGTCATTATGCAGCACAATGTTGGAACAAACTACCAATGGAGATCAGTTCTGCACCAACAGTTGGCAGCTTTAAAAAGAAGCTAAATCTGCAGTTGAACTAAACAGCTAATAACCCACACACTTTGTCTATTTATTATACCAGTTTATCTCTATTTTATCTGATTTAAATGTTTTCATTTATATTTATTTATTCATTTTTTTATCTATTGCTTTTCTTTGCTTATTTCTTTTAATCTTTTTGCCTGTTTTTATGCTTTTAAATGTCTCATTTACCTTATAAAGCAAATTGTATGACCTTGTGTATGATAATGTGCTATATAAATAAACTTGCCTTGCCTAAAGTGTTTAGGAAACGTTGCTCCATATAGAAATGCTCTTTTTAATGCTTCAACATACTCGGTACAGCATTAACACACTGGAGACACAGCGCAGTGCAATAATTAACCCCCATCTCGCCCACCAATCCACATGAACTCTTATTCAACACTATCCATCCGTCCATTATCCAAACCGCTTAATTCATTTCAGGTCATGGGGGATGCTGGAGCCGAACCCAGCTGACTACGGGCCAAGGCAGGGTTCACCCTGGACAGGAGGCTGACCCATCGCAGGACAGTTCAATACTAACGCTGAATAAAACATAAACATCACAGCAATAAACCCACAGGGAAGCAGCACAACTCAGTCTTTCACCCCATCTCTGAAAACACACACTGCACACATCTACTACCGTATATGACAGTTAATACATGTAGCCTATTTAAAAAGAGCCCGCGACGTAACTCGAGAACACAACTACCACACTGGAGCTGGGTATCCTTGCTGTTAACAATTCAATCGTGGTTTGTCTTAGACACACCTGATCCAGCTCATGGAAATCTGGGTCAGAAAAACCTGAGCAGGTTCCAGAGATCAGGGAGAACATTGAATCCCAGGAGCAGGTTCATGCTTGGAGATCCACTGTTGCATGGATCACACAGCTCATCCACTACACGCTGAGCTGTGCGGGAGCTGGAGAACCACTGAAACCGCCGCTAAAGTAAGAAAATTCTGTTGCCAATTCACAGTTTACATACAGCACGGGAAGTAATGACCCAATCTTCGTGTCACACACACACACACACACACACACACACACACGCTCCCCTCCCCTCCTCGTGCCTGCTCGGGATTCCGTGCGAGTTCCTACAGATCCTCCTCTGCTGCTGGATCCCTCTCATGGTTCTCTCGTGGTTCTCTGTCGGAGCATCGCCGCTGTGTTGCCAGGTATTCTGACTTTCTGTTCACTCCCATTGTTGTAGCGCATGATCGGAATAAGGAGCAGTTAACAGCGGCGCGCGCTCCTCGTTCACTGTGCGATGGTTTAGGCGCAGGAGGCAGAGACGCTGCGCTCGCTCTCCAGCCGCGGACGCAGGACGGTTTGGTTCCAGTTTGCTACAGTAGGTACATCAGCACGTTCACCTGTTCAGGCTGGGGTTAGATGACCTGGGGACGAAGCCTCCACCATCCTCCACCCCCTTCCTGGGTCTACTTTCCTGAGGAACTGATCCACGCGTCTCGTTCGCACCATGGACAAGATCTGCGCTGGAAACATGACCCTGACCACAAACCAGCAGCAGCCTGTAACATGGGGCAGCTCTGTGTGTGTGTGTGTGTGTGTGTGTGTGTGTGTGTGTGTGTGTGTGTGTGTGTGTGTGTGTGTGTGTGTG
>JBBIGC010000024.1:15307597-15323597 GCA_037576955.1 Lepidarchus adonis
TATATAAAAGGTGGGGGTTGGGGCAACATCATAACCACAAGTTGAGTACGTTGCAAGTCGAGGACCCCCTGTAGTGGAATGGCTTATACCTAGTTTAGAATTTATTGTCATTTATACAGTACAACACGCAGTTACACTGTCCAATGACATTCTCACTTTGTTAGTAATCTTTAAACCACCTTTGACACAAAACCGTTTCAATATGTGCTTTTAGCGTATTGTCCCAACAGTGAATTTATACTTACAAAATCTTTGCATTTATTACTTCGTTGACAAATAGCAAAAAAACTCAAAAGGGAAGTGTCCCCAAACTTTTGACTGAGTCACACGAGATGTGACACTGCTCTTGTGTTGAGAAACATTTCACTTGTCATTTGTTTGTTATGGGTGGTTAAATTGTTCTGGGGAAAGTACTTGCTGCATCCAAACCATGAGCATATGGTGGTGTGTGTGTGTGTTATGTTAAGACAGATGGGAAACTCAGAGAGAGACAGGCAGTAGGCTTAGCATCTAAAGGCTTGAGTGAGCACAGCAGGGAGAGAGAAAGTGAGAGACGGAGAGAGGAAGATGTTTCGACAGCATTGCTCCCAACTCTGCTCACAAGATGGGGATCAGGGTGCTCAGGGGTGCCTACATTTAAGCTTATATATACAGTGACTCCTAAAAGTGGCTGGCATCTTTTTTTTCTAAATTTAACTTAAGATTTGAAAAGGATTGTGTTTGTTGAACTATATGTTTTCTTTTTATTCTCAGGAAGGAAGACATTGAAGACACAGACTGAAGAGTAGCATCGACCTGTTCCAGTTATAAATGTGGACCGATGTGTTTGTCCTTGATTTGTGTCTTTATGTGCTGAATCACACTGCAAAGCTTGGCTTAGAGAGAGCCCTGAAACAGGAGCGTTAGCCAGAGGGAGGGAGGAGGTTAACTCTGGTGAAGGAAGACTTCTGTACCAGACATTGTGCTGAAACAACACATTGCCAAGTCAGCTATGTGGACAACTCCTAGACCTATAAACACTTATGAGTGTTCCTTTAAAGACCTTTGCATTGCTGTATGTCAGCTGTGCATGACTTAAACAGCTGTGAGAGGAGGAAACAAAGACATTTTATCTTTTAGTCAACGCGGATCAGGAGAACCTGCACTGAGATGACTGGGTTGGATGGCAGAGGAGGAATGAAACTCTATTTGATCTTTAACTCTCATGCTCAGTTGAGGCTTTGAAGCCTCTCTATCAGTAAGGTGCACACACACCTTAGAATAACAGAAGCGGATTTGTGGGGGCTGTCCCGCCAGGACACTGAAGGGACTTTGCCATTGCTTTCAACATGGAGTCTTCAAACAGTGCTGTAGGAATCTCCACTGCAGCTGTCGTGGCTATAGTCTGCAATGTGCTTGTAGCTGTTCTGATACTGGTTCTTTTTCTGATCCTCTACAAGGCCTGTAAGGTACCCTCCAGCCAGGAAAGGGTGCCAGTGCTAACACCTGGCAACACGCAGCAGAAAAACGAGCAGAAGTACCTGCTGACCTGAAAGGACCTCAGTAAGGATACACCGAGCCGGACAGCATGTGTGATGGTCAGGGTTGCTGCAGAAATGGACAAGAACCTGACAGAATGTATATCGCCACCATATGTTCAACATTTGCATGAAAAAGTTAGCTCCATGATGAACACCCCAGCTCATTGATCTCAAGAGTCTTATCTAGGCTCAAAAACTGGGCAGTATGTCCTTGCTCCCAGGGGAGGCCTGTATAATTGGGGCTCCTTGTGAGACACTAAAATCCAAAAAAGCACTCAGGCTCAGCATGGGCTACACGCAGTGGATTTGTCTCTGATGTTGGAGCGCTTTGATACGGTAGCACTCTGCTGTGAGTGGCTTATATAAAGGTAAAGAGACTCTCAATGCCCTCTTCACAACAGTCCCGTCATAGCTGCCAGAGTCACAATCAACCCACACACTTTGCTGGGGTAGCACACCTGCAGTGAATCAACTGGTAATCAATACTGTGCTAATAATTTAACTGACAGTTGGTGCTTGCATAGGAGCTGCCCTGTAGTGCTTAGGCGTGAGTGATGCATTTTAATATCAAACGAGTGTTTGTGGGGATGTTGCCCTCCTTTCTCTTTCTCCTTCTCATTGCTTGCTTATTCAAAAGGCCTGAGGAACTGGTAAACAAATATCTTCTCATGTCATTTGCATCTCATCCAGAGCACATCAGTCAGGAAATGAACCAGTCGTTTAAACATCATGAATGATTTTAATAAACACTTCAGAAGACAGAACTTGTCTGGGAAATCTCTTTCACGAGATCACAAAACATTCTCGAGGGAGTCTTCACTGCAATCTCTTTGTTGTGAAAGAAAAAGTACTGGTATGAAGTTCCTCAGACAGCGTATAGCTGAAGTGAATATGAAGTAGTACATGTAAGAGCTGCAGATAAATCAAGAATTGAGATGAAGTGTTACACAACGCTAATCAGGGATTGCTGTGATGTTACAGAGCTTTGGAGGACTCACTGGTCATTAATTGTGTGGAGTACTCTCAGGTTCCCTTAGCAAACTCAACAGTTTCTCCATCTTTGCTACCTCCATCTCTGGGCCCTTTGGCAATTCTTGACCCTTCTTCTCCTGGAGAGGGACAGAGAGAGAGAGAGAGAGAGAGAGAGAGAGAGAGAGAGTGAGAATGAGAAGAGGCAGACAGTTAGTGAGAGAGATGAATCAGCCAATCGAAATAGAAGTGATCTGAAGCAGCTGGTCTAACGCTGCCATTAGGTGATTTCTAGCCTAAGAAGGGAACTCAGAAAGGAGACGTCATATTTTTTGAGTGTTACCACTATGAACAAGCTACTGTGCTGTAGGCTGACATTTGTCGAACACGATTATTTAGACTCATCGTTTCCTCTGGGGAGGGCACAGAATGGGCCAAGCTCTCCTATCAAAGATCATCACTATGGTTACTGACCTTGCAGATGCTGTAATGAACTTACCAAGATATCCAGAGGAGCATTTTAGTTGAAACTGGCAAATAAATCCCTGTTTTAATTCTGAGAGTCATTACACTTCACACTGCCTTCCAGTATGGGCTGACTGCTAGGCAAAAGTAGGCCCATGTTTACCAAGATGTTATATAATCTCCTCCTTGATCTTGTTTGCTATATAGCAGCTCATTTAAAATGAAGTACTAGGGACCTGCTTGGTCAAGTGGCAGCATGTGGAGAAGGTAAAACATCTGTAGTACACAGAAGTTAGCATTTCCAAATCCACCGAGTCTCTAAGGTTGTCATATCTCTTGACAGTCTTTCTAAAAAAGTAGCTCAAGGTTACTGCTATTCATGGAAACCATCAAATTGTGACCATGGAGCATGGTAAGGCAAAAGAGAAACCTTTTTTTCCCTCAAATGAAAAGAGACTATTAAGAGCAAGGCACTTCTCAAGGTTCCCACAGAAGGCCTGTCTGTCTGCCTGTGGAAAGCCTCATCATTTCTTTGCTTCACAACTCAACTAAACCAGTGTTATGCATGAATTTGTGATACTGGAATTCTATTTTTAGACTCATATCCAATGACAGGACAGTTGCTACCTTTTGTATCCACAAAATAAGAACTCACACACCCTTTGAATTTAAGGTCACCAATCAAGAACTCCAAGACTATATGAATGATTGGTCCACACTCTGGCCTAGTGGACATGTACATGGGTGTTTTTCGAAACGAGGGTCCAGCCAAACAATAAAGGAAAAACACACTGAGAATAGAATGCTAAATGAACAGACAGTTAAATCAACCTTAATCTACCATAAATACATAATAAAAGGCAATGGGGTCTGTGACTGTGCCTGAATACTTAAATAAAACTTTCCTAATGCTATTCCTTTTCTTTGAGTGGTCTGGTAGTGGATCTACATGAGCTACAGATCAGGCAAGATCACAGCAACAGAGAGGAAAGCATTCTTCTGTTTTCTCACTGTTGGGACACAGTCTGAGTCTCCTCATGTAAACAGAAGATATAATGCCGCATATTCTGATATACTGTCCACATGTCAACACTGAAAAGTGAGTTAAAAAATGGTGTCAAAATACACAGAAAATGCTGTTTAAAAAAACTACTCGTATGGACAGGGCCTTAGTGACCACCTAAAAGTATACAAAGATAAGTTACACTACAGACTCAAAAGCTTTAAATGAGTGCTGTCAGTCTTATAAAAAGAACTGTGGACACATACTGGATAATTGCTAATTAGATGCCAGACTTGATGGTCATACTTTGTAAGGCAGATTCTTTGGCAAAGTTATTATAATTATGCTACTCACTACATTCAATCCAATCCATTTAAACAGGGCTAATGATCTGTAACAAAATATGCAATTGCTCAGTGATTTTATGTACTGACAATATAAAAAATATCCTCTATTAGATGCAGTTTATCATAATGCTCATCCATAGATTCTGCATCTTGTTGAAAATCAGCCAATAATGTTTGCTTGCAGTTCTACTCTAATGAGCATGCATGCAGTCCCATTTACATAAGGCAACAGATAAGAATATGTATAATAGAGGATGTTGTGCAACAATCTAGGTGACAATAATGCTTCCAGGAATCTGTCATGATGCATGATCTATTAACAGCCACTGTCAAACTGTTGCATCTAAAGTTATCACTATTTAACAAGCTATGACTATGACAAGCTATTGAACACAGTCATCACAGCAGGGATGGTTAAAAATTCGGGTAGACTCAAAAAGTCCATCAAAATCAAATCCAGGAAACAGAGCAGGGGTCTAAAATATCAATAGCAACTAGGCCTCTCTAATCATGTATGTGCAGAAGAGGAGCAGAAGCTGGAGTGAGCCACTCCAGTCCAAGTGGAATATTCCCAAAGGGAAGATATTGTGACAACCCTTGTACACTGTTTACATTGAAACCATCACAGATTATTTACTGATTACTTCCTATATAGATGGGTACAATAACAATGTCCAATTCCATGATTAGTTTTTACAAATATTTTGTGTTGAAATGGCTAAAATATACTATTATACATTTAAATCATAATAAAAATAATACATTTTAGTTGAGAAAGCACCTTTCAGAACTCTCAAGGACACTGTACACAGCAAAAAAATAAAATAACAACAATAATTAAAAAAATAATAAAAATAATTACAAGATCACTAAGGGGGGGGGCAACAGGTTAGAAAATATTTTAAAAAGCATATTAAATTCAGACAATGGAAATGAATCGGAGAGAGAGAAAGCACATTTGAACAGAAGGGTTTTGAGTGAGGATTTAAAGTGTGTAAGTGAAGTGGTGTAAATGCCTTGTTTTGAACACTGACAGTGGTTTCCACAAAAGATGAAAATTGTTGCTTTCTCAGCAATACAGTTTTTAACATCAATTTCAGTTTCTATACAGTTCAAACTCTTTTACTACATAGTGCTGTGTTTACGATTTTCTGTAATGCATTAGCTGTAAATTTTGTGAAATTCAAAGGATTAGTTACATTTATCATTTTAAAGCCTGTAGCAGTGGGCCAGGATTTCCACACCTGGTTAGCAATCAATTTGTCAAAATAAAAATACACACTCGAGAATCATATGTGTGCTTAACACAGAGCCTTTGTTTGGCCATGTGAAGCAAATGAAAGAAAGGGAAACAAAAAAAGGGCTCAGAGATGACATCCGAGATTATAAAGGACAATCTTCTACAGAAAACTAGCTCTGCAGATAGGAAGGGAACATCACACATCAATTAGAATCTGCTGCTGAAACCAATGATCTGAAATCAGTGGGGAGTTACATAATTCTTATGAAGCTGGTTTAGTTTCTGAAGCGCTGTGCTGTGCATTTCTTGTAAAGGAGGCCCTGGCTTTTTCAGAAAGATTTTAATTGCAATTAAAGTGTACTTGATGACTTAGATATTTAAAAGTAGATAAAATTATGTGATGTCAAGTAATTACAATCTATTTGCTGGTGTTTGTCAGTCAATATGAACAGGCAATGATAACCTGAAGCACAGTTAAAAGAAAGATATGGGTTATCTGGAATAGTGGAGGCAGCAGATGGCTTTTCAACTTGTGTATGTGTAAGTCTGCAGTACATTTAAAAACTCATGCAAATGTCTATAAAATAACATGTCTAACGAGAGACAGGAACAATATTGAAAGTTGTGGATGGCGCACATGGTGTTAGACAGCAAATGTAGCCATGTTTGTTGCGTATACACACACACACCAATCCAATTACAATGTATGCTTAACTACCAAGGGATAACTAGAGCTGAACATATTCCAATCACAGACACAGTCTTTTGCAGTAACTGCATTTAAGCAACATCTGAATACAGAGCACATTTTAATGTTTAAAGTGTAAACAGTGCCATGTTTGCATCATTTTTCTTGAAAGCAGATTGGTTAACAACCAATTATGCAAGTGGAAGTTGGTATATTTAGTTTCAATTTATTAATATAGCACACTTTATTTCCTTCAGCACATGAACATTCCTGTAACCAGTATGTGAAATACCCTGTGGTGTACTGTGGGGTACCTTTTAATACAGGGGGAGAGGGCATTTTCTATTGTCAACCCAGCATTATAAGAAGCTGAAAGCAAGATTGGCCTACAACAAATCAGGTCTGAAAGCTACATACAATCACAACACTGGTTTAAGCAGTGTAATTCAATTCGCAATTCTCAAAAACCCATATTTAATTCACAATAGAACATAGAAAACATCAAATGTTGAAAATGAGTCATTTTGAATTTGATGGCAGATGGCAGCAACATGTCTCAAAAGTTAGGTCGGGACAACAAATTTTTAAAGATGTAAGTGGTAATGAAAAGAAAAGCTCAGGAACACTTAACTGTTTCTAAACACAGTTTGATGTGCCATTCACAAATGCTGGTTAAAGCTCCATCATGCAAAGAAGAAGCTACATGTGAACATGATCCAGAAACGCCACCAGCTCTGGGTCAAAAACATTAAATTTTAAATTGAAATTTAAAATTCTTTTTGGAAAACATGGACGATGTGTCTTCTAGACTAAGGGAGAGGGACCATCAGCACTGAGCTCAAAAGCCTGCATCTATGATAATATGAGGGTGCATTAGTGCCCAGGGAATTGGCAGCTTGCACATGCAGCATCAATGATGAAAGATATATACAGGTTTTAGAGGGAAGGCCAATCTTTTCGGCCTTGCATATTTTAGGAAGCCAATGCTAATCTACTGCAATTTACAATAATGATGCTTATTGTTATCATGATAAATTGTGGTCACAATATTATTTTCTGAGTATTTTGTGATATCATCAGTACTAAAGCCTTGTTTCATTTCAAAGAGAGCATCATTAGATAAAGTGAACTTATTGTTCTGCAGTCTGAGAAACACCGGATAAAAATCATTTGTACTCATTACTACTTTTTATGGCCATGCTGGCTTTTTCAGTTCAGTTCAATCTAAAAATAAATCATGGAAAAATAAATATTGTGTTATATTGTGTATTGAAAACCTTTCTCAAAATATTGTGATATAATATTTTTGCCCACCACTATGTTAACCGACATTTACATCTATTACAACTGCATGGTTTCATAGTAGAAGAATCTGGATGCAAAACTGGCCTATTTGTATTCCTGACATTGCATCAATACAGTCTTATGCAAAATTTTGGACACCCCTTGATGAATAAATAAATAAATAAATAGTTAATTTTATGCCATAAACTTAACAAAAATAAAAACATTATTATGGCACTGTGCAAACATTTGGGCACCCTATGAGTTCTAAGAATCACAGATTCTTTTTACAAGGTTTCAGACCTTAATCAGCTCATTAGATCTGATGCATGGCAAATGCAGTTATTAGTAAATGTCAGCTGGTGTCAATTTCAAAAGTTTACAAATATTCTGACTCTTCAAACCATGTGCACACACTTGTGAACACTCAACAATAATGGGTTCCTCTAGGCAGCTGTGTAAGACTGAAGATGAAAGGTATATTGATGCTCACAATGCAGGAGAAAGCTACAAGAAGAAGCATTGTCAGCTTGCAGTTTCCACAGTGAGAAATGTAATTAAGAGATATCAGTTTAGGGGAATAGTGGAGGTCCAGATGAGATCTGGAAGACCAAGAAAAATGCTCATATGCTGATCAGAAAGACAAATCAAAATCCCCATTTGACTGCAATAAATCTGCAGGAAGATTTAGCAGACTCAGGAGTGGTGGTGCACCACTTCATGGAGGAGTCAGCAGAAGAAAACCTTACCTGCATCCCCATCATAAAATCCAACATCAGAAGTATGCAACAGAA
This sequence comes from Lepidarchus adonis, assembly GCA_037576955.1. Taxonomy (NCBI): domain Eukaryota; kingdom Metazoa; phylum Chordata; class Actinopteri; order Characiformes; family Lepidarchidae; genus Lepidarchus; species Lepidarchus adonis. The sequence goes on from JBBIGC010000024.1 coordinate 15,315,908, forward strand.
CATCTACAGAAGCCTGATGCATTTTGGAAACAAGTGCTGTGGACTGATGAAGTTAAAATAGAATCTTTGGCCACAATCAGCAAAGGCATGTTTGGAGAAAAAAGAAGCAGCATTTCATGAAAAGAACACCTTGCCAACCATTAAGGCTGGGGGTGGATCTATCATGCTTTGGGGTTGTGTTGCAGCCAGTGGCACAGGAAACATTGAACGGGTGGAGGGAGAAATGGATTCCACTAAATACCAGCAAATTATGGAAGAAAACATCACACCATCTGTAAAAAAAATACTGACGCTGAAAAGAGGATGAGCTTCTACAACAGGACAATGATCCTAAGCAAACCTCGAAATCCACCATGGACGACCTCAAGAGACACAAGCTGAAGGTTTTGGAATGGCCATCACATTCCCATGATTTAAACATTGAAAATTTGTGGGTAGATCTTAAAAGAGCTGTGCATGCAAGACGACCAAAGAATATTACAGAACTAGAACCTTTTGAAGGAAGAATAAGAGAAAATCCCAAGGACAAGAAGTGAAAGACTTTTAGCTCTAAAAAGCATTTGCAAGCTGTGATATCTGCCAGAGGAGGTGTTACTAAGTACTGATTATGTGGGGTGCCCAAACCTTTGCACAGTTCTATAATAATGTTTACATTTTTTATTTGTTTTCAATTTATGACATAAAAAGTAACTATGCATCTATAGTAACTATACATCCCCCTGTCCCAACTTTTTTGAGATGTGTTGCTGGCATCAAATTCAAAATGACTTTTTTGTTAAATATACTCACTTGAAACATCTGTTATGTTGTCTATGTTCTAATGTGAATAATATACACATTATTAAAATTATTGGTACCCTTCCGTTACAGAAAGAAAAACCCACAATGGTCACTGACATAACTTGAAAATGACAAAAGGAATAAAACATAACAATTTACTGAGAAATAACAAATAAAAAACAGACATTGCTTTTGAATTATGGACCTACATAATTATTCTAAACAACAAACTAATTAAACTGGCCTAATTAAAATTTTGTTGCACAACCTTTTAAGGCAATAACTGCAATCAAGCTATTCCTGTAATTCTCAATGAGATTTTTCGTAAGCAAACAGCTCCAGCTGTCTCAGGTTTGAAAGGTGCCTTCTCCAGATGCATGTTTCAGCTCCTTCCACAGATGTTCTATAGGATTTAGAACAGATTTTGTTCTTAACCGTTCTTAGGTGTTTTTTGTTGTGTGATTTAGGTCATTATTCTGTTGGCGGACCCATGACCTGTGACTGAGACCAAACTTTCTGATGCTGAGCAACACATTTTTCTCCAGAATGACTTGAGAATCTCAAGACTTCATTGCACCTTGTACAGATTCAAGACTCCCTGAGCCACACGCAGCAAAACAGCCCCAGAACATAACTGAACTGCCCCCATGTTTCACAGTAGGTTCAGTGTTCTTTTCTTCATCTTTTGCTTCATTTTTGCATCTGTGAACATAGAGCTGATGTGACTTTGCCAAAAAGCTCCAATTTTGTCTCATCAGTCCAAAGGACATTCTCCCAGAAACTTTGTTGTTTGTCAATATATACATTTAGGCAAATTCCAGTTTTGCTTTTTTATGATTTGCCCTCAACGGTGGTGTCCTCCTCAGTCATCTTCCATGAAGTCCACTTTGGCCTAAACATCGACGGATGGTGTGATCTGGCACAGATGTACTATGAATGACCATGTGTATGATAATGTGCTCATTAGTGTTGTTTAGATTAATTCTATTGGACTACAATTCAAAAGCAATGTCTAATTTTCATTGGTCAATTCTCAGTAAATTGTTATGTATTATTCTTTTTGTCAGTTTCAAGTTATTTCAGTGACCATTGTGGGTGTTTCCTTCTGTAACAGAAAGGTACCAACAATTTTGTCCTTGTGTCTATGGGTTTATGAGATTTGAAAATCATTGTTTTTATTTATTTATTTACATTTGACTCTGAATCCCACCTGTTTTGGAATAAGGGTTGTATAACACAGATGTATAGCAAAATTATTTGTATAACAACTAAACAGAACATAGGACAGGTCGCTTTCATCTTGTGTCTATTGATGTGCACTTTTGAGTTTAATGTTTGAGGCTTCAAACTCGATAAGCAAAAATAACAGGATTAATGCAGACTTGCTTTAGCCTGTAGGGTGGAGAGCTGAATCACAGGCCATACAGGGAGCAAATGGAATATTCGCTCTGGAGAAGTGGCAGAGCCGTGTTACTGCAGTGATGCGGTTGACACGGCTGGATGAACTCTCCTCACTGCCAAGTCTGCCTGCAGTCTTTCTTCACTGTCACTGCCTCTGTTCTGTGGGCTGTACATGGGTTGCCTTTCAAAACACCAGATGCAGCCAGAGATGAGTAACACATCTTAAAACAACTAGGGAAGTGCAAAAGTCACTCTTGTTTGAATTCATAAGAGACCTGAAGACCTTTTTTTTATCGTTTCTTTGCAGCTGAGGAACCAGAAACCAGGGTGTGAAAGGGCAGCACTGTCAGCACTTACATAAAGGGCTTCACTAGCCCCTCTTGTTTAGGAATGACCCATAGCAGTGGAGTAGAACATGCTCAATGAATAGACAAATAGAGCAGGAACTTCGGACCCATCATCCGTAATGAAAACACATTACTATCCATTTAGGAAACTGCTGGCACAGTGGGCAGTCCATAACTGCAGCTCCTCACTAATCACAGGCCTAAATAGACACGACCATTATGTATGACGTTTACTGCTGCTGCAGCAGTTAAGCTGACAGAATTGTCAGTCCTCACCCAGAGTGTAAAGGAAAATGTGCAATAAAATTTTCAATAGAGACAGGACAGTGGCGTCCATAGAGATCTTCTGCAATAACAAAGAATAACATTTAGCATCTTTTTCAGTTTGGCAGACACCCAGATGGCAGCTTGTCTCTAAGGCAGCAAAGAAAGTGGGTCTGGGGAATGAGATAGAGCGAGAGAGGAAGCTCGGAGATGATCATTATCTGCAGGGAGCAGCTTGGTCTATGTGGCAATGTTATTTATTCTGCTCTGCAAGACTAATGCTATTGCGCATTATCATTCACAGCACACAGATAAAAACAAAAACTACAGTCACTGCTATTATTAATGCGAGGAAATTACAGAATTTTAAGTAGCTGGTGCTGGGGAGTAGAGCCACTAATGAGGTTTAAAGTAATGGGAACCTCAATTATGGCTCAAGTGAATGGAAAGGCAGAGGAAAGGTGAGAGACAGCAGCCCAAGTGAGAAATTAAAAATAAAAAAAGGTCTGACCCAAATAGAAGTAATACTCAAGTATTGATTCATGTCTTTGTTTCTCAATTTAGTATTCTGAAGTTTAATCTTTTTTCATATTTTCCATTGGCCATTTAAGCTGAAAATGCATAGATTTTTTAATTATGGAACAATAAGGAAAATGCTTAATGCAAATGCACAATAAGGGGCTGGTTTACTACAAGGCTCTGGAGAGGGATGTTAAAGTGGGGAACTCAGAACCACAAACCTGCTTGTCATTCAGTTTCAAAATTTGTTTATATTTGCAAAATATAGGCATATAAATGGTCAACGATAATTTATAAATTATGTTTTAATCACATTTTACAAAATGTCCCAACTTTTCTGAAAATGTTTTTGCAATAATAACTGGAATTGCAAAACTACCCAGCCAGGTTTGGCTAATGAGTGCTTTAACACTTTCATTCCTTGCACTTTCAAAGAGAAAAAATAAGATATGAAGGCACATACTTTATGTTTTCTCAAAAGCAAAATCCTATTCATTAACAAATTGATTTGATAGCTTGAAATACTTGGTTTGGTTCCTTGGCAGGGAAACAAATGCTAATTAAAGTGACTCCACAAGTAATTTATTTGGTAGGAGGGGCTCACTTAGCTGCAGAATAAATCAGCTTATAATTTCCACAGTGGTGGGTGTCACATAACTTTAATCAGGTTGGCTTTATATTATGGTCTATATAAAATGCAATATTCTGGAAAAAATCAACTTGACATGACAGAAAGCTCAAATGCAAGTAAGAAAATGGACAAGAAGTCAGAAAATGATTCATAAAAAGCTACACATGATTTAGTGCTAGAGGCTAGCATGCAGGAGCCCGAGTGAACATGTCAGAAGGGGGTAGAGCAGGCTATGACAACTGCTTACCTTGGGCTTTTTGCGGAGGTTGGGAGAAAGCTTGAGACTGGTGACGTAGCCCCGGTCGTCGCCCACGATGATGATGGGATACACAGGGTTAAACTCAATGTGAGTTAGCTTAGTCTTCTTCTTAGCCACCACTGTCTGCTGGCATATAGCTTCATATTTGTTAACATTAAGGTCAAACACATGGACCTGTATGTGTAAGAGAGAAAAAGAGATAAAGAAAGTGATGGTCAGAGGGATATTAGAACACCTTAATCCTAAAACCTCTAATACTACCTTTCTGAAACACTCCAAGCTTTAAAATGAATGTGTTGATTTCCGTATCCATACAGTCATAATATACATATATAACATATGAAAGGAAGTAACATGGATCACTAGGCACTGAACAGTAGGATAATTTCACCTTGGGGAGAGATGGGTGCATGACTTTGACAAGGTGATTAGTTTCATTGATGGGAACAGAAATTGTACAGGAAGAAGCTTTCCAATTTAACACATGATCTAAATTCAGATTAAGTCAATTCCCTCTTCCTATGCTAGGACTAACAGCTATGACTGGAACAATAATCGGTTGTGAAAAAACATTAGTGTCTCATTTCTCATTTCTCTCTTTAAAGGCTTTCTTTGAAAACATACTAATAGTAACATACAGTAATAGTCTTTTAATGCTCATAGCTCTGAGGTCAAGTGGAGTACCCGACTGCTCCACATACACAACCTTGGTCAACAGCTTCAACTTATAGGCAGAGATAAGCTTTGTTTACCAGTTTTTAAGCAGTCCATTTTTCCTTCCTCCACATTTTTTCCATCCTTAAAAGTGGCCTCAGTGGGAAAACCCTGATTATGTCAAAACTTTAAACCAGTATTATGATTTTAAAAATATTGTTTGTGATACAACCATGCAACTAAACATATATGGACACTGATTAGTATATAAATTACCATATTTCCATCAATTTTAATTGATATAATTCATTTAAGGAAAAGAATATTACACTTAGGCTTAGTTGACAGCATTACTGACAGTCCTGTCTTGGGAATAATGACAAATCCCATATGTCTCACCCCCCTGTTGTGATGTCAGAGTGGTCTAAACTATCTCTGTGCTTAAAACATTAAATATGTGCTTTTACAATAGTGTTATAAAAAAAACTGACAGGTAATTATTTAGGTAAAGCTTGAAGACAAGAGAAAGGGAGACGGCGTTTATGACAGATAAAGCCTATGAGTGAAGGGACATCATTTAATTCTCCACTACACTCGGTTTGACAAAAACAAATTGTAACCAAATCAGAGGCAATGTGGAAAAAAGAAATATGGATGTCAGCTTTTGATGTCATGATTTTATCTTTTATTGTCAGTTGCCTGTGAAGCTATCCGCCTCATCCTAGCACAGGAGACTAGACAGCAGGGAAGAGTCACTGTGTAAATGAAGGGTACAGAGGGCGAGAAGAGGGCTAAGAGGTTGCAGCCTTGCCTCTGGTAAATATTTGTCATCTAGAATTGCTCATAATTACTCACAGAGCACGTACCAAATGCATGGCCCTATTCTCAGCAGCTGATGCAGGGGCGCAGGAACACACACACACACACACACACACACACACGCACATACACACAACCATTAGGGCGAGAGAAGCCATCTGTAACTGTGGGAGGACAACCGAAAGCACACACACTCACACACTGACCAACAGCATGGCTCTGTAAATAGGGTCTGAAACACTGCTCTGATAGAAAACAAGAAGAAAAGCATTTAAGATATTTTATGACACTACAACCTTTATTAACGCTTCATTTTTGAAGATGCCAATTATGTGGGTGGCTGTGGGTGTGTCTACATATACAGGTACATCTCGAACTTTTCATTATATTTTAATTTTTAATATTTCTTGACATTCCTTTTAGAAAGCGAAATCCATATATTATATAGATCCATTACACATAGTGTGATATATGTCAAGCCTTTATTTCTTGGAATACAGAATCTATGGAGTACTGACAAAAGGAAGATGAGAGACACCAAACTTTTTCACAATATTCTAAGTTTTTTAGACGTACCTGTAGATTTCTTTCGGTTGCTGAGAATGCTAAGAAAGTTAAAATGAACTGAATGGTGCATGCTAATGTTCAGAAAATTATCTGTAAAATCTGATTTGATCTTCATCTAAGTCAAGGGTATTAACAAATATAATGTGCCTAAAATAAAAACAAAAAAATTGGATCTTTTAATGTCTTAAATGAGAACAACCATAGACAATTCATACTGCTGTGGGTGCACCAATGTTGTTCAATGTTTTATGTATTGTAGGCTCATGAAAACAGAGTCTAACCAGTTCCAATGATGCCTTCAAATCTTTGGCTGTCACTTGGGGTTGTTCCTTTACTTCATTGATGAGAATTTGTTGTGCTCTTGGGGTCATTTTGACTGGGCGCCCACTTCTTGGTAGAGTATCCACAGTCCCAATATGTCTCCATATGAAGACCTGGTATACTGTGAATTTCTAGTCTTTGAAATGACTTTGCCATCCTCTCCAGCATTATGTAGATCAACATTGTTTATTGTTCTTTTTGGCTGAGGAATAGTTTATATAACATATTTGAGTGTTTTTTTTATCTGTCAAAGTAGCTCTGGTCCACACATCCAAATTTTCTTTACAAGCCTCCAGGTATGCTAACACCCACATCCAATTAGTTTTGTTGGGGTCATTAACTCAAGGGTTCACATACTTTTTCCACTAAAGATATGAGTTGCTTATGGTTGCTCTTAATAAAGACATAAAAAGATCAGATTTTGACTTGAAAATTAGTTCACATGTTATGACAAATTAAAGCAGAAAACCATGAAATTCCAAAAGGTTCACATACTTTTTCTTGTCATACTTTATCTATCAGACTCTTCAAACCTTGTGCACACACTTGTGGACACTCAACAACCTTGGGTTCCTCTAAGCAGTTGTGTAACACTCTGAAGATGAAAGGTATTGATGCCCACAATGCAGGAGAAGCTACAAGAAGAAGTGTTGTCAGCTTGCAATTTCCACAGTGAAATGTGTAATTAAAAGATGACAGTTCAGGGGAACTGTGGAGGTCAAGACGAAAGATCAAGAAAACTCTTGGAGAGTACTGCTTGTATGATGGTCAAAAAGTGCTGTAGACTGACAAAGTTAAAACAGAACTCTTTGGCCACAATCAGCAAAGACATTTTTCAGAGAAAATAAAGAACACCTTGCCAACCATTAAGCATGGGGGTGGATCTATCATGATTGGAATTGAGTTGCAGCCAGTGGCACAGGAAACATTGCACGGTTGGATGGAAGAATAGATTCCACTAAATTCCAGCAAATTCTGGAAGCAAACATCACACTATCTGTAAAAAAACTGAAGCTGAAAAGAGGATGGCTTCTACAACAGGACAATGATCCTCAACAGACCTCGAAATCCACCATGGACGACCTCAAGAGATGCAAGATGAAGGTTTTGAAATGGCCATTACAGTCC
>JBBIGC010000024.1:15323697-15348318 GCA_037576955.1 Lepidarchus adonis
CACACACACACACACACACACACACACACACACACACACACACACACACACACACACACACACACACACATTTTCAGTCAATCATTCAGACTGGCACAGACTGGAGAGCTAGAAACAGCTCCATGATGTGCCACACAACTCAAATCTAACAGAACTGGTCCGAAAATAACTCTGGTAGAGTACAACTGGCATACTTGAAATAATGCCTGAAGCAGTCAAAAATAAATAAATATAAATAAAAGTAAAAAAAAAAAAAAAAAACTTGAAGAGGCCCTGTCACCGTACAAAAATGTATCTTCAGTTTGATAGCTCATGATACATAATGTATAAGCAGACAGAGGGTATTGTTATTATGTATACTCTGTTAAACTGCATGTCACTGTTGGTTGTCAATGTACTTGGGTTTGTCTTAATACAGGAGTGAAACTGAATGGTCAGGGCAGGTGTTTAGAGTCTAGCATCTGTTCTGAGACTTATTATTAATGTCAGGCAGGTTGAGCGGTGTCTCTAGAGTTTAGTAACACCAACACAGATGGATGAGTGAGTACACATATGCTGGGCAGGTGCTATCACGCAGTGTTATGGGATGGCGGGAATGGAATCCCATCATTTTCAGATATGGTGTTTCATTAACACTCATTATGCCAGTTAAAAGGGTGTATAGGTATGGTGTCATGCATTTCTGTGTGTGTGAGCATCTCCTGTTGTGAGTACTTCAGGAGATGTGTTTTTGAGTGCTTTGGAAAATGACAATCTAAGTGCTTCATCGTCTGCAATTACCCACAACTCGCAGTATCAATGTATTAGCTCCAGCATCAAAATATGCTCACTGCCAGGCTAATAGAGACAATATTGCTATACTCATTAATATCTAAGAGAATTATATAGGGGCAGATTAGCTGTAGGCTATATAGATGTTGCATTTCTAGGAGATCAGTAATAGGAGTTTAGTCTTGTTTCAATCCACCTCATGTTAATGAAATGACAAAACCTGAAAAAGACATATCTGAACAAGGTGTTGTTGTTGATTGTTGCTGAGTATAGCATATGTTGCGTAATGGTGAAATATACTGGTATATACAGTCTATGGGTGTAGGGTACTGATGATAACCATGATATTTGAAACACAAAATATTGATGTTGTGTCACTAATACACATATAATATTACCATGGATAATGTACTATGAATACAATGTGTGTGTGTGTGTATACAGTCGTATGCAAAAGTTTGGGCAGCCATTGATAAGTTACAGATTTTGGTAATTTTCTATCAAACATTGATGCATTGTTACTTTTTATACCATAAATTTAACAAAAAATGTAAAACATTATTACGGCACTGTGCAAAGGTTTGGGCACCCTAAGAGTTCCAAAGTTTCAAATTCGTTTTACAAAGTTTCAGACCTTAATCAGCTTATTAGATCTGATGAATGGCAATAGCTGTCATTAGTAAATGTCAGCTGGTGCCAATTTCAAAGCTTTACAAATACTCTGACTCTTCAAACCTTGTGCACACACTTGTGGACACTCAACAACCATGGGTTCCTCTAAGCAACTGTGTAAGACTCTGAAAAGAAACGTTATTAATGTCCACAATGCAGGAGAAGGCTACAAGAAGGTAGCAAAGCATTATCAGCTTGCAGTTTCCACAGTGAGAAATGTAATTAAGAGATGGCAGTTTAGGGGAACTGCAGAGGTCAAGATGAGATCTGGAAGACCAAGAAAACAAGAAAAAGAGAACTGCTCATACAATTAAAATATAGACTGTTAATTTCTTTGTCAGTGGGCAAACTTACAAAATCAGCGGGTGATTAAATCATTATTTCTTCCACTGTATGTGGTTCACAATCAAAGAGCAAATGACAGTACTGCTCCATAATGCTGCTTAATGCTGGTGCCTCCTCCCACCTAATGTTCTTTTTATTTATAAATATCACTTTTATTGTCAATACTTATATACTGTGATGCCCATAAGTTACATAAATAACATCTAGCCTATTACAGACTATGACATTTCAATCAGGCCTATACTGATAGATACACAATACTATATTGCTTAAGTCTTCGAGCCTCCTGACTGGCAGACTTACCTTTCCATCTGTGGTGACAGCAGCGAAAGCAGTGGAGGAGTACGGAGACCAAGCCACGTCCCCCACAGCCGCATTCAAATTAAATGTGAACATTGGGTTCCTGGTAAATACACAAATAATGAAACAACATTGAACTGTTCATTAAGAAAACAGTCCCTTAACTATGACACACAAGTGGGCTTCTTATTTGCCAGCATATTGTTATTCAAATTCTTTATTCCAGCTTACATGGTGCCACCACCAAGTCATGACCGTTTGAGTTTTATAGGATGCTGGCTAAATTCATGCTATTGTTTCAGAGAAGCTGCAGGGCTTAGTCAGGCTTATCTGGCTTGCAGCCCTTAGTGTCTGGTCTTTCTGCACAATAGATGCACTCTGAATACTCTATCCTGTAGCCACCAGCGGTACATTTTCAGCTAAACCACACACACACACACACACACACACACACACTGGTTGTCATGCTGAACATGCAGATGGATTTATGCATCTTGTTCTTTCCCTTCATTGCATGTCCATTAAATGTAAAACCATGTCATTTTGAATCATTTTATTTTAATATTGTTTTATATCTAAATCTATTTTATATAACTATATTTCTGTCAGTCTGAGCCTGTGTACTTTGTCACTGACCTACCTGTGTGCTACATGAATCGAGTGCGGATTCATTTGAAAACAACAAATATGAACAATGGAGAGTATGCATTTTAAAGCTATTTAATTTTGAATAAAAAAAATGACTTTAAAATGAAGCATTCTACGAGGTCTGTCAGTGTTGTAGTGGGTAATCGGTGAGTATTCTGCTGGGTAACATATACAAACCCTAGCATATAAACACTAGAACACACAGACCTGCTGCAACATTAGCCAGTCTATATTTGATTTATATCAGAAGCCCATTTTCCAGTGGTGCAGTTCTGGTTTACTGATTGTAACCAATCAGCCAATGACAAGCTGTTTGACACAACAGAGTTTTTTGCATCACATACCAACATACTACATAAATTGTATGATGCTAGATAGCAGTAACAAAAAATAAAAAACCTACAGTAGATGGTACCAAGAAGCCACAAAAGATAGCACTTCTGGTGCATGCAGAGAAATTTGTTGAAATATTACATATATCCAAGTAGGTGTGTGGCAAGAAATGCTAACATTGGTATAGCATTACTACAGTATATTACCTGACATGATTAGATCATATTTGACAGAGCTGAGATATTAAAAGCATGCCAGTCTTCCTGAATGGATTGAAAGGAACTCACTGAGTCTATCACTCACTGTCCATAAAATAAGAAGTAATTTAAGCACTGCTGTCCCTTGAATAGTAAAACTAATTTAAGAAATGATTCTGGAATCAATCTACTGGAATGTTTAAGCCCCACAATTATTCATAGTTTCTGTTATCCACTAAAATATATAATAGAAAGCAAGAATTTGGCCAAAAATCAAATGTACTAAGGTAAAATATTGTTGTTTAGAATGAAGTAATGTGATTAACAGCTAATGGAAACTCCTACTGGCAATGTTCAAACAACATTGGACCAAACTATGACTTTAAACACTTGCTTTATGATGTGTGGGGTTGCATTTACTTCTCTAGTTAAGAAGAGAGAATCACCTTTAAGTGAGTGAGCGAGTGATCATTATTTGCCCACAGTGTGTCACAGTGAAATGCAACCTCTGCATTTGATCCATCCGTTTAGGAGCAGTGGGCAGCTGATATGGGCAGTGTGTGAGTAATGACTGTCTAATGGATTTGTCAAACGATGGCACTAATTGCTAATTATTCTAAAAGCAATACTATTGGTATAATGCTTTTAATTTAAATTAGTTATTTTTGAAGTAAAGCTAACAAGCCCATGTCAGGCCCTTCTGATCAGAGAGGCAACTCCCGAACCATTACACTACCACTGCCCCGATTAATTCTCTTTATACTGTGGATGGTGAGTGATAGCAGTAAGGAAGACTCTTTAGTCTTTCCTTTCAATCTAATCAGGAAGAAGTTATTCTGATAGCTTGTTTAAGTCAACCCTGTCAAAAAAGCATGACTATAACAGTCCCCATAAGTAACTTCAATAAATAAAACCTAAACTGATAAAATACTTAACAAGATGACAAATAAATAGACACTGAACCTTGTTAGCCCTCTATTGGTGAATTTAGATAGCACCACTAAACGCACCATAAGAACTACAGTACAGAATAATACATTGAGGGCAGACCACACCAAGCTAAGTGCTCTCTCAGAATGACAGAATAATTATAATCATTGCACACTCAGGGGTCTCTGAGTAAGGACTGTCTAATGGATTTGTCAAATGATGGCACTGATGGCTAATTATTTTAATAACAACACTATTGGTATAATGCTTTTAATTTAAATGTGCTATTTTTGAAGTAAGGCTAACAGGGTTCAGATAAGTTCCATCTATTCAGTAATGCTATAATGCTTTTTTGAAGAGCTTCCTGTGTTTGTCTCAATCGCCAGACCTCTGAGATTTTAATTTCAGATACTGTGCTCTGTAGTTTAAGTTTGATTGATGAGTGCTGTACGTACTTGATGGTGTGATCCCATATCTTGACAGTCCAATCAGAGCTGCAGGAGATAAAGACTTTAGGATGGAAGTGATTCCACTTCACTGCATCCACCGCCATGTTGTGAGCAACATATGTTTCCAGGAACTGGCTGGAGTAGGATTTGGAACACTGAAAACAAACACACAAATCTGCTACATATCATCTTTTCACGTGATCACTCACATTCTCAATTGTCTCTATATAATTTTGCTTCAATGCTAAATTAGTTTACTTTCTTTCAAATTTCCTTTCTTCCATATCTCCTTTTCACCTTACTCTTTCCTCACTGTTAGAAGTTAAATTCAGGTGAGTAGTACACACCTTTAAAAGATACTGAATGGGATATTCATTATTACCTACAGAAATGATCTTCAGAGAGCACTATGAAGAAATGACAGTGCTCACAAATCAGAGGAAAGAATTCAGAAAGGTACAGCATACGTAAATGAAGAAAATGTAAACGAAAGCAGTAAACACACTTTTGTATATTAAAAAAATCCGCTTTAGTGCATTCAAAATTTTGCAAATTGTGAATAGCTTTATTCTCTCAGGAACGTTCCCAGCATTATTTAGACAGCTGTATAAAAGTATAAAGAAAATCTTGAATAATTATATAAACTCAATAACTATACTCTAATACTATTATACTAATAATTATAGTATTATATTATTATACTATTTATCTTTAATGTATTTAATTAATTAATTTAATTTAATTCATTTATTTATGTAATCTTATATAGGGTGGTGCAGTGGTTAGCACTGTCATGCCACAGCAAGAATGTCCTGAGGTCCATCCTTGGGTTTGCGAGTTCTCCCTGTTTTCGCATGGGTTTCCTCAGGGTGCTCCGGTTTCCTCTCATTGTCCATGGTGTACCCTGCCCTGGCCCATAGTCAGCTGGAATCGGCTCCAGCTTCTCCACGGCCCAAAATCGATGGTTGGTTTGGACAAAGGATGAATGGATGGATTATCTTATATAATAATCTGAGTTTATGGCTTGAGAAAATGTAAATGGCCGAATGCAACACAATTTCAATCAAATTAAGACAAAAAATAGTTCTGTTTGAGAACAAAAGAAGGTTACAGCTTAGAGCTCTTTGGAAATCTAAGGCCACAACCTAGAACAAAAATCTCAGCATAATCATGGATGAGGATGTCAGTTTCAGTGATCATATTAAATCTCGAACTAAATCAACATTCTGGCATCTCGAGAACATAGCTAAGAATAGAGATTTTGTGTCAAAGCAGGATTTAAAATGTATTCATGTCTTTTACTAAAGGGTTGACTATTGCATTGCTCTTCTCGTTTGTTCTCCCCAAAAGATTAACAGGCAGCTACTGCTTATCCAAAGTGCAACTGCTAGAATTCTGACAAAACTTCAGTACATTTACTCAATCAGATAAAGAACTGAGTTCAAAGTCTTACTTATTGTTTATAAGTTAAACAATGGTTATTTGTATGTAATGTTTGATGATTATCTGCCTGGAAAGTATCTTAGATCAGCAGGAGCTGGCGAGCTAGTGGTACCTACAAGGTGAAATGGCATTTTGTTATTAAGCTGCCTACTGCTGGAACCAACTTCACATGCAGATCCAATCTGATCCATCTATTACTAGTTTTAAAAAGAATCAAAAACTACTTTATTTTCCACAGCCACAGTTAAGCAGACTCTATATTTAATCTACCTTTATCATGCAATTTTATCTTTATTCTCTTAATTGTATTCCTTGTTTTATTACTTACTTTTCTTTATATGCAAATTTGATTAATGTAATGTACAATGATTGACCTCTTTATATAATAATGTGCTATATAAATAAACTTGTCTTGCCTCACCTTACCCTGGTCATTTAATCAAAAACACCATAGAAATGCATTTTGTAGACATATGATTATTTGCTCATATCTGGCTGCAAAATGTTTTAACTACTCAAAAAGTGTAAAGTGCATGAATATGGTAGGTGTACCAGATAAAATGACCAATGAATATATGTTCAAGGTACGAGTAAGTGGCAAATCAGTGTACATGTCACACTGCAGTCAAACCCCGTTAGTTCGTCCCTATTTGTGTGGGTCCTAAATTGTGCTAGAGGTGGGGTGGCGAGCTATCAAAACAAATTAGTGACGTACACCAAGCTAATGGGCTGATGAAATCAAGAACGTCAGTGATATCCTGTTGCGATTTAGTCAAGTTATAGCCGTTATAAATGCAAATGTCAATTTTTGCTCACCAGTCAGAGAATGCAACTCATGTATGTAATGATGCTGCGGAGGCTTTATTGAACAGCCGGCAACATTAATGAACGATTAGCACGCACATACTGTAGTTAAGACCAGTTTTTCTCGTGGCAGTCCTGTATTACCGTAAAGCATTTAATAAGCGTTCAACTGCATTCTACTACCATATATGACAGACAAACACAGTAAAAAAAATGGGAGCGAGCAACGCAACCACGAATTGCCATATGCCCCCCCTCTATAGCACTAACATGGAGCTATAGAGGGAGAAATGCATACACCGGACACGTTGTGAGGGGCGATGCTGGCAGCTTAACAAGGTTAATAACATGAAAGGAAATCTATTCTGCAGCCTTTCATAGCGAGAGGCGGGTTTGGTGAGAGATTATGGGAGGCAAGCTAACGGGGTGTGACTGTATATAATTTTCAAGGTGGCTTAAGAAACAACAATGGAAAGCACAGGTTTAAACTGCAGGACATAGAGAGAGAGGTAGCAGAGCCCAGCATTTCCTGAGAGTCTGCAGAGACAGAGAAGAAGAGGAAGTCTGAGCTTGTGGCATGTCTCTGGCACACAGAGGATTAGACAGTCCCTGAAAGCTCTGCTCCACAATGTCTTTGCCTATCAAACAGAGGCGGCCCGGCTGACATTTCTGAAACAGCAGATTTATTACATCAACACACACTCTGTATTATTTTCTTTCTCAGTGGCTGTGCTTTTCAGTTTTCATCTAAAATTCAAATATTAGATTATTTTAAACTTTAGCTTTGTGAGGGAGAAAATCAACCAGTCTCTGACACAAATTTCCATTACACATGCAAAACATTTTTGTTATATCACAGGGGCACATTAAGTTTACCAAATGAATAGAGGTTTGTTTAGATGTAGTGCTGCCAATCATAAGCAGATGCATGTGTGTGATGTCTGCATGAGTCCTGTCTGCACTGATAAAGTGAGAAAATTGTGGAAGACAGTGACAGGATGATGTAGCACCAGCTACTAACAAAGTCCTTTATAAAGTTGAGTGTCTGCCAGGAACTTAAAGCCCCCTAAAACAAATTGAGGTAAATACCAATCTTACTGTAGTGTAGATGATAGCAGGCCAGTGAGCCGCAGAGATTGCAGAATGCAAAGATGGGTTTTTACCTCAATTAGATGAGTCTGAATGTATTTTGAGGGATTTTTATTAGTATTTCTATAGTACTGCTAAGTGTTTTCTGGGCTTCAGTGCCTATATGAATAAAAAATGATTTTCCAGAGGCACTGGGATCAAATTTAAAGCTATAATATATAATGCTGCTGTCTGGTACAAACAAATCTATACTGCTGCAGTGCATGGATGTTATACGATAAAGAAAGACAGGAAGAACTGAAGCTAATGTCTGCTGCCCCCTGCTGCCACACTTGCTGATGAGATGAGACAGTAGCTCAGCTGAGCTGATGGACTAATGAGAATACTTCCTCTCTCCTCAGAGGATGTTACACGCTGTTCAGTGAGCACTCAGCAGGAATGCTCCCTCACAAACACAATCAGTAACCAGCTTTGAGCTGCAGAGCACAATCATGAGAATCTTACAGATCACAGCAAGGACATATGTAATAATGGTGAAAACAAAGGATATGATAAGATAATAATGCACTATAGGAAGGACCTGTACAGGGGGTTTTGTAAGTCAAAACTCGTTTAAATAAGCACCAATGTAATGTAATGGGGCCACCAGAGGAAGACATTCACCCACCTGAAGCTCTGTTATGCTTTTTTCTGAGCATTTTATGCGATGTACTTTCACTTTCACTTTTAATTTTACACTGTACATTTGTTTCAGCGACATAACCACAAAATTCTGTATGTTGAGTACAACATAAGTCAAGGAACCCCCTGTATATAAAATATTCAGATATCATGTAAATATTATGACAACACAAACATGTATAATCAAAAATAATTTTAATAGAAAAAGATGTAACTGACCTTATGAATCTTGCCCTCTTCTGTGCCAATGAGAAAAAGGTAGTCAATCTGTTTATGGAAATCAAAAGATGTTCCACAGGCTGGAGGAGAGTGAAAACCATCTTTGTGAGTGACAGAACTGTTTAAGATGCAGGGGGCAGGTAGGTTTTTGCAAACATGGCATAAACATTTTATTATTTTTTCAAGAGAAAACAGGCAGTAATATGTTCATAATAAGTTATTGAAATGGTTTAAGGATGCCTACATAATTTTCATCCAACTAACTGATCATTTGTCTGATGTTTTTGCAGTTCAGGACACCCACCACCCATTCAGAGGTTAATAAATGCTTGATGAACTGAATCATATTAAAGTAGAAGTCTGTAAAAAGATAAAACTGGTTAGTGTGAAAAACTGTAATGAAAAAAGGGACTAATAACTGCTTTTGCAATATAATATGCTAAAGTGGTATGGAAAATGTTATGACCCAATTTTGCTTAATTGTTGGTAAATTAATTATATATTTTTTGAATGTCATAGATTATTTTCCTTTTTTGCCTGATTGTAGAGTATGTCGGAGACTGATCGTAACCTGATGAGATGTGCGTATGGAAAGCAAGTTTGTGTGCGAGTGTCAGTGTCAGAGGTTCTTGAATGGGTCCTCAGGCACTCTCAGACTTTTGGTCCAACCCGACTTATAACACAAAGAAAGAGTCCCCAGAGGAAATGGTTTTAAAAAGTATGCTGTAGGCAACTCACCTATAGCGGGAAGCTGCATGTCCTCTTGCCCATCAGAAACAGCTCCTTCTACAGAGAGCTTAATGATGTCTGTAAACACCAGCTCATTCTGTAGTTAAAACAAATGTTTTTTTATGCATGTGCATCAAATACAAACACAAAGATGAATGATTCAGATGATGAGAAAAGTAAATCTCCAAAGCATCCATCAATACCTTCACAAGGGTCCATGATACCACACGGCCATCAGAGGAAATTGAAAAGAAATTATGATTGTTATCCATGTCATCTTTCTGCCATTTCACCTAAAGGCAACATAAAACAAGAGCAATCGTGTCAGGAGATGACAGAGAGTGTTGCACTGGAATAAAGGTTTGTTCAGGGCAAACACTTATAACACCCTCAAAATATGCAGGCTTATTATAGCAACATCAAACACTGCAGTCTGACTGCTGCCGTCAAGGACAATATCAAAGGAATAGAAACCCTTTATCCTGCCTTCTCTCTGTCAACTCTCTAATATATGATATGGTCAGTACTTAAAAATCAACCAACTGACCAACTAAATGTTTCCTTAAAAACCATATTAAGACACAAGACTGTGTAGCTGTTTCACAGTGTCTTATTGGATGTAGTGATACACACTATTTAAAATAATGATTATATTACAAATATCACTGAGTATCTTAAGTTGTATTTGTCAGATTACTGTCTTTTTCTTTTCTGTAAATACTTTCTGTGGTACCTACTTGTTTGTGGTTTCTTGTTTACATGCATATCCTTTTTTCTTTACTGTTTCAAACTAATAAAAATATCTCTGAGAAAAAAAATCATGACTAAATAGATTATGATCTACCTCTTAGCCTCCAAGGGTGTTCAGTGACAAAAACACCTTGTTTTCGAGTTTTCCTTTAATACCCTAACCGGAGTGTATCCTACCTGCCACACTGGGTCTGTGTGTTTGCCTGTTTTGGCCGTGCTCTTATAGAGCGGCTGTGGTCCATCTTCCTTCAGGATATAGACAGCCACGCAACCATCGTAAAAGCCTACCGCCACCAGGTAGGAGAGATGCTTGTGAATGTCCAGACACAGGACCCCAGACAGGGTGGGGAAGATGTACTCTGGGAAGGTGGAGTTTTTCAGAGAATAGAATAGAAGCATACCCTGACCTTGCTTGGTAAAGTCATCTAAAAGGGGAAAAAAGCAGAAAGGCTCAAAATCTGAATGGCAGCAGTAAGGAATATTTCAGAACAAATATTCTATATATAAATAATCAAATAGCATTTCTATAGTTATAGTTATTATGTGTTTACTTACATGACCCAAGCCCTACTGCAAATATGTCGTTGTATTTTTGATTCCTGAAACACAGGGAAATCTCTATATTACACACTAACAGAGGTTTGAAATATTAAATGGATAGCTCCATGGATGTTTCTGCTAAACTAAACTGTAAAACTGAAGCAAGAAAACAAATGCATTTCATTCCCCTGTTGTAATGCCAGCACTCATGGTGCTTAAACCACCACTGGGCCAAATGAGTTTCAAAGCTGTTTTTAGTTTAGAGATGAAAACAGTCAATTTATTATTTAGACACAACTTTCTCTTCACACCATGAAATACACTTTGATGAACATGAAGGTGAATGCTGCAAATTATCCTCAAATGATTAGCAAACAGATACTTGCATGCAACAGACTGCTTGCAGCTATTCTTTCTTGAGTTAAATGTGATGAGATAAGAAATTCAAAGGAAGTTAAGGTGACGTGAAGCTTTTGATCAGTAGTGATCTCATCTATGTGAACATGCAACGCGCATACAGACCAGCATAGGGCTGTCACTGAAAGACGTTTGGCTTTCTCATACTGGAACTTCCACAGTGGTAAAAGTGTGCCCTCCTGTTCCCGGAACTCATCTGAAGCATCTTCAAAATACTTATAATCTGACATGGACAAGGAGAAAAAGGAAAGCAAAGCTCTCTCTTATGGGCACTTTTATATCAGTGTTTCATTCAGAAAGCTCCAAAGAGGAATAATTACCCTGAGCAATGTCATCAAAGGTGTTTTGAGTCACCATGCGCTCAATGATCTTGGCCACCTTTGCCACTTTGGTAATGTCATCACTCTGATTAAATAGAAAAGAAAATAATGAAACATAATGGTATAGCACATTTTGAACACAGCCAAAGAGTTGTATCTTTATTATTGATTTAATGACATTTAATAACATTCTGGATATGAAAATGCAACATCAACTCAGATTTTTTTTCTGTTTTAACGTATATGTAAAAATAAAAAAAAAAGATATTTTGTACATATCCTGCAATGGGTTGGCCTTCTGTGTAGGGTGTACCCTGCCATAGCCCGTAGTCTGCTGGGTTTGGTTTCAGCTTCCCCCGTAACCCGAAATGGATTAAATGGTTTGGATATTGGATGGATAATACATATCGTGTCGTTGAAATATTGTGGTATTATGTTAATATTACCTACCACTCATTCTGAATGCATACTATAATAAGAAGTCAAATTAAAAATAAATAATAAATATATTTTAAGTTTTGGCCAATGTCCTGAATTGCTGCCATTACTATTCTCAGATGTGCAAAAAGAATTTGTCTGTTTTTACAGATAACAGTGTGTTTATGTAGTTTTAGTTTTAGTGTGTTATGTAGTTTTTAAAACTATTCTATAAACCATATCAGGGTTTTAAAAGCAGGGGCAACTTTATAGGAAAATTCCAAAAACTAAGTGCCTTCAGAGAGCAGTATGAAAAAGGATTTTTAAGGCCCAAAATATCTAGCGCCAATCCTGGTTGCCAGTGTACTGCAAAGACCCAAAGTGCCTACCGGATTCTCCACCAACATCGTCTTCTTCTTGCCTTTGTCATCCTCCTTCTTAGAATGGAGGGACTTCGGTTTTTCCTTATTCTTCTCCTGCTTCTGCAGCTCTTCCACATAGGCATCATAGATCTCCCACTGCAAATATACACTGTTTGTGTGCAAAATTCATCATTTATTTTAGAGAGGAAGCCTAGTGAATATTGAAGTTGAAGCAAGAGTTTTTGTTGAATCACCACACCACACGACAGGTCACCTGACTTTACATAATCAGAATGTTATTAGAAAAAAATAGTAGAAATGCATTGAGAGTGAGATTACTCCTAAAATGACAATAATTTGTAACACCATTAATGATCTGAAGTTAACTTCATTACTGTAACTTTAATTTATTTCAACTTTAAGTTCATTTTTGTCTGTATTACAAGTGTTGAATTTGATCATTTCTCTTACTTGGTTAGCTGTAGCAGAAAACCTGGCACGAGGCGGAGGTTCGGTTTGACACTCTCTTTCCTGCCGAGAAGAGTGCAGTCGACATAATAATAAATAACACATAATACACACCATATATCTTTTGCTTGTATATGATTTTACTGACTTCTTAAAACAAGACAGGGCAATGTAAATATTAGCAATTAAATATCTCATGCTAAGCTGGTATTTTTTAACATTCAGTTTGTGGAGGTTAACAGCAGTTTACTGTTTTCTCTACTCCAAAACCCCTGCTTTAACCAAAGGGAGCATTAATAAGCTGATGTATTGAATCTGAATTGTGCATCCTGCAGTTTTAACAGATCACTTTTAGTTGAGTAAGAGGGGTCTCTTACTCTCAGAGGGTTGTTGAGTGTCTGGGAGGCTCTCTCACTGAAGTTGAACTGGTTGGTGAGTTTGCTTTCCTTTTTTCTTGGCTTAATCTCCACACTGTCAGGTCTTTCCTCTCCAGCACACTCCTCTGCTTCACCTGCATCTTCAGCCACATCTGCCTGTACAACACAGTTTAATACATTATCAGCTTTAAAAAACCTTTAGGTGTATCTGTTATTTATTCTTACATAACAACTGCAATGATGAGCACTAGTTAGTTAGTATTACCGGTGTATCTGGTTTGACCTCAGTTTCTGCTACAGTGGTTTCAGCTTGTTTTTCTGAAATAATGAGCATTTCAAAGGATTACCAGACACCTTTCTTAACATTTAGGGTCATTGTCTGTAATTAAAAGTTTAGATTTTTTATTTACTTCAATAATTAACAATTCCCTACCTTCTAAAATCCCTTGCTTAGCTCTCTGTCTCCGAGCCTCATCTGAGTCTTTGTGCAAAAGATTGCCTTCCAGCACAAAGTGAACAGCCAATTGGTCCACACTGCTGACAGGCTTATAGGAGCGCTCCTGAGGAAACACTCAGTTGATCAGGTTTTTTATGTAGAGGTTGCATCTGCAAATTATAGGAATCACTACACTGTGTAATAAAGAAATTGTGGTAATGCAAGTCACTTACTTTAAAACTGTATCTGACGATATTCTGCGGAGCATGTGGATTGTTTGCCGTGAGTATTCTAGTAAACTCCTCTTTCAGCTCCTGAGAAACACAAAAAAGGGAGAAATATATTTATTAATAATTAATACCTAGAGTGGTTTTCCACTATTGTTTCAACACCTGGAGAGAAACAGTCTGATTCTTTCTTTACCCTGTCTGAATGAACTATTTTGCCCTACTTTTCCACTTTGACAAAAACTTTACTGTGGCTATTGTAAATAATTATATAAGCAAAAGGTGGCATATCTGTAAGTGTTTTGTGTAATAATTTTTGTGAGGATACTTTTACCAACACTCTGAACAACTAGGACTTTTCAATTTTTTTAAATAGAATTATCCACTATCCAATATTGTTTATATGAATTTAATTGTTTAATACTTTTTCAGAATTGAATTATGTAGAAACTTTAAAAATCCACAGAATGCACTTTTAAATGTAGTAGATGAAATTTGCAACCACAAACAGAACCATGGCTTTGAAGTCTGCCTGCCATTCAGAATCTGTCATTGCAAATTCCCCTTGCAAATCAAATCACCACAGACACCAGAGTGATTGTCCCTTCCTACTGCCTGCCCTCAATTCCATAGTGAGTCCAGACTTCACTGAAGAACACAAACTGGCTGGAACTCAGCATGACTAAGCAAGTCCATAAATAAACAAGTTAGCCATTCAACCACAGATATGAAATCCTGAACATATGACTGAAGCATTTTCTATTAAACACACACCAGCACAATCAAGAAAAATCTTGTTCTGTCAGTGTCATTTTGTATAGACTCCTTATATTTAATGTAACAAAGACAATGTTCATTGTACATAATTTCAACCATTTTTTTGCAAAACATTGAGGCATGAATGAAGGCAAAATATGTATTTTGGAGTGAGTAAAATCAAGGAGGAGAGAAGTTACCTCTTACTCATAATTCAGCCCTTTCACCTGTAACCCTCTATACTGTATATACAGTATTTCACAAAAGTTAGTACACCCCTCATATTTATGTAAATATTTTTATTTTAATTTTTAATAGGACAGCACTGAAGATAAGAAACTTTGATACAATGTAAAGTAGTCAGTGTACAGCTTCTATAACAGTGTAAATTTGCTGTCCCCTCAAAATAACTCAACATCCAACCATTATTGTCTAAACCGCTGGCAACAAATAAGAGTACACCCCTAAGTGGAAATGTCCAAATAGTGGCCAAAGTGTAAATATTTTGTGTGGCCATCATTATTTTCCAGCACTGCCTTAACTTTCTTGGACATGGACTTTAACTAGAACTTCACAGGTTGCCACTGTAGTCCTCTTCCACTCCTCCATGATGACATCATGGAGCTGGTGGATGTTAGAGTGCTTGCACCTCCTCCACCTCCTCCGTTGAGGATGACCCACAGATGTGCAGTCCAGCATCTTTACCCTCGGCTTCTTTAGCAAGGCAGTGGTTGTCTTGGAGATGTGTTTGGGGCCGTTATCATGTTGGAATATTGCCCTGTGGCCCAAAGGAGGGAATCATGCTCTGCTTCACTATGTCACAGTACATGTTAGGATTCATGGTTCCCTCAATAAACTGTAGCTCCACAGTCCTGGCAGCTCTCATGTAGCCCCAAACCATGACACTTCCACCACCATGCTTGACTGTATACAAGACACACTTGTCTTTGTACTCCTCACACACGCTTGACATGAACTGAACAAAATAAGTTTATCGTGGTCTCATCAGACAGGACATGGTTCCAGTAATTCCAGTAACTGTTTGCGAGCTTTCTTGTGCATCATCCATATAAGAGGCTTCCTTATGGGACGACAGTCATGGAGAGCAATGCTCACACCACTCATATGTCTATTTTCAAAAGACAACCTCTGGATATGATTCTGAGCATGTGCACTCAAATTCCTTGGCCGACTATGGTGAGTGGAACCTGTCCTGTTCTGTGCTGTATGGTCTAGGCTAGGGGTGAAACGATTACTTTTAATTTAAATAAATCGAATACACAAAAAAGCCTGAGGCAAAGTATTTGTGAAATAAATTAACATGTCCAGTTCTTTTAATATGATGCCACTCACTGCTTCAGACAGGTCCAGCTGGTCTGGAGGCTTCACCAGAGTCTTTCCTTGCATCCACTCATCTCCTCCGTCACCAGGTTCTGTCCCATCCTCATCATCCTATACAATAAAACAACACTTTCTCTTTTTCCTTTACAGTATACTGTGTCATGGTTAAGATAGCAGACATAATACAATCCCAATTCCAAAAACATGGTGTAAAATTCAAAGAACAAATTGCAAATCTAATAAAACCATATTTTATTCACCAATGAACATAAAAAAAACATATCAAATAATGAAAGTGAGACATGTTACTGTTACATGAAAAATATTACCTCATTTTGAATTTAATGGCAGCATTACATCTCAGAATAGTTGGGATGACAACAAAAAGCTGTGGTACTAAAAAGAAAAAGCTGGATGAACATTTTGCAATTATTTGGGTTAACAGGCAAGAGGTCAGTAAACATGGCCCTGACTCAACTTTTTGGGGATGTGTTACTGCCATCAAAATAAGTAAAAAAGTAATTAAACATTTGAAATGTTTTCTAAATTCTGTTGTGAATATGGGTTTAATAGATTTACAAATAATTTCATACTATTTTTATTTACGTTTTACACATCGTCCCAACCTTTTTGGAATTGGGGTTGTACTGTACAAGATTAATGATTTGCAAACTACCTTCTTCTTATTAAAGACTTTGGTGTTCTTTGCTGCTGGAGCCTTTGGCTGGCTTTGAGAATTAGATCCCTGAGTGAGAGGACAGATGAATATGCTGTAGTCAATGGAAATATAACTAATACTGTAAAGAAAAGAAACATTCAGTCTGCTATAGCTAAACAGAACAGAACTTCTTTTACTTTGTTCTCTGATAGGTAACACAACTTGAGAATATTTTAGTAAAACTGATTTATAACAGAAAATACGACATTTTAGCTACTGTTCAGAGAATATATTATAAATGTTGGCTCTTATGTGCCGTTATTACCTGTTTGGATCGCACTGTTCCAGCTTTTTGGGGAGCAGGCATTGTCTCGGGTACTCAGGGGTGTCTTTTACTTTGGTCAAAAAGCTAATCTTGTGTTTGTAAATAAAAAATGTAAAGTTAAATCCCATGCGAGTGGCTGCACTCCCTGGTTGCTCAGCGAGCGTCAGGGTACTGTTGTCATGGAAACCACAAACCAACCATGTCGTTGTTTCTCCCAAAATAAAAGTCTGAAATTCCTTAACCGATTTTTTTTTTTTTTCATTTAAAAGATTGGGGCATAAAACTTGTTTTTTACTTGGAATTCAATACATTTTATTTTTTTGCTCAACTTCTTATTTAAATTATTTCGTCTCGTTAAAAGTTTTTTGAAAAGCTGATGGACTTCTTCCTTGAGGATAAAGGTATACGCGCTTCAAGCACAACGAATGTTTTTTTTTATTTATTTTTTTTTATTTTACCATTTTCAGCCACGTTACTGTTCCTAGTGCCTGCTATGTTATTAAACGCAACTAAACTTTTGGAATAGTCTGAAAAAACTGTCCATTACTCCATTGAAATTCTTGTTGTCCATACCACAAACAGCGCGATGGCAACAGGGCACTCGGTAAACGAAACGGCTTTCCGTTCAATACACGAAGAAGATTCCTGGGCATGCGCATTGACCACAAAGGAAGGAACATTCGATCATTTAATGAACCGATTCACTGAACTGTTCGTAGTTCGAAGTAAATAAGTATATATGCGTACACACACACACACACTCACACACACACACACACACACATATATATATATGTGGCTACCAAATATGTGTGTGTTTGTGTAACAACCCGCTATAAGAGAACGCAGAAGGGTAGTGTGTGTAGTGTAGCAGTACGTGATTTGAGACACAGCCTTAGTTAAAGTCATGGTCGCCCCTGTGAATCGAAGAGTCGATTCGTTCCGGACTCAGGTAGTCGTCATTAGCGGACATCTTCACTAGCGGCTAGTAGCTAGTGGTGTTCAGCTATGTTGGGTTAGGTTTAGCTTTTATTTTTAAAGATTTATACCATCATGTCTATGTTTGAGGGTGGCGGGCCGTGTGAAACAGATTTCGAAAACAATGATACAGTTCATGCAGATTCGGCATCTGTATCAAACACCGACACAGTACAAAACACTAACGCCCCTAGTTGTCATGTCGAAGGTGAGTTTGTTCACACCGCGCTGGCCAAAGACGGCTTGGAATTTGACAAAGTTCAGCTGTTTTCCCTGCTCTTTACTTTACTTAGGCACATTTTAGTCAGACCGTGTCGGATTTACATTGCTAACCAGTTGTTGGTGACGGACTGGTGGCGTAGGTGAAGCAGCTACATTAGCTCATGCTAACTAGCTTGCTAATGTTGGCTAGTTTACAGCTTCCACCGAAATTAAACAACAGCTGGCTGGTGAAAAGGGTGAACGTTTTATGGTTCATGTGTGAATAGTTTGCGTCTGAGAAAGTGAAAATAATGCACAAAGCCGACTGGAATAATACCAGCTTCTTAACGACATAGTCTTTTTTTTTCTCCCCCACCAAAATGCTAAGACTGACTGCGCACAGGCCAGAGTTTCCACCATGGTCTGACCGTTGGGGTGTAAATACCTACTCAGAAGAATTATGTTTTAAATCTGCTTCAGCACAAAACTTCAGCCCACTGGTGTTAATGCAATATCTCTTTAATGCTGCTTTAAGAAACCACTTTCATCTTATGTACTGTGGTCTAACAGCTAAATGCAGATCTCCAGGGATTTATGACTGGTGGCAGAATAATGTATTTGGTGATGCTAAATTTAGAAATAAACCCACGTATTTTATTAAAAAGTAAAGTGAGCGAAAAGTTAAGTTCAGTATATGCTTTTATTAACCTTAGATAAAAAAACAAACCAAGGATTAAAACTTGTTTTCATTATTTATTCTATGATTGTAAATACAGAATTAAACTGTGCATGTCCCAGAAGAAAAATATTTAATGTAGATATTGCCTCATATTGACATTTGATATCTTAAACTGTGTATGTGTGTATGATATGAATGGGTAGCCGGTATTGTATGTATTAGGCCATAAGAATGTTTTTTTTTTTTTGTCAAAAAGCCCCCCCCCCCCTCCCCCCTTTTCAAGTGCCACAGCTTCTATTCTTTGTATTATTAGATTTCATAAGTACTATTATTATTCAACATTCAAATATTTGTTTTTATACATTTAGGTTGATATATAGATTATATATTAATGATTTCCTCTTGGAAATGCAAGGAATCTGTTTACAAGGCACAAAATATGTAGTCTAAAAACTGAAATCAGTGTGGACATTTTCTTAAAACAAAAGATTTGCAAGCCAAAATTTTAGTACTAAATGCTTTTTTAAAGGAACACATGCATACATTGTCCTGGTGTCCCATTATACATTTCTGTCCTGTTCACTTTCACAGTGGGTCCCCTAGAGACAATCATTTATGTATCAAGCATGTGTCCGTTCACATTGTTCATAAATCTCTTTGGCCGGGAAAGTTTAGAACTGCAAAAGTTAACCATATTTTTGTCTTCAGTCTATTTTTTATATCATAATTGAATGCCTGTCTAAAAAGCTTTTAGGTATGACAGAAAAGGTGGATGGGAAAAGTGACTTTGCTTTCTGTCCATAATATGGAGAGCTTTAAAGTGTTTCTCTGCTAGATTTATTGCATGTCAATCAGTTACTCCATGTCTAATTTGAGAGCACAGTGTGCCTTAGCTTGTCAGTTTGGTCATTTTTTTCCTTACTGTCTTAACAGGATCTTTGAACGACAATGAACTTCTTAAAGGCCTGTTGACAGATACTTTCTGTCAAGTATGTGAGGCAGTATTGCTTTTTGAATCTCAGAGGGTCTCTCATTATGAGGTGTGTATGAGTATTTTCTGTATTTATACAAATCAAAAAGAGTTTGACATGTTTTTTTTAAATGTCACAAAATGAAACCATGTGTTGTACAGATATTTCATGATGAATAGAAAATTGATAAAGTGGTGGCCTAGTGGTTAGGACCTTGCCCTTGGGATCAGAAGGTCACAGGTTCAAGTCCCAGCCCTGGAACCACTGAGGTACCTTTGAGCAAGGTACAGTCCCTGGGTGCTGTCGATAGCTGCCTGCTATGGGTTAAGGTCAAATGTAGTTGTTACTGAGTGTGTTCACAATGACAAATCTTCACTTTACTTTTAAAAATGGTCCAAAATACATTTTATAAAGGTTTTTTAAGCAACGCTATACTTATGAGTGGGAGGGAGTGTTTCGTAACATGTAAGTCTTTTTTTTCTTTTCTTTTTCTTTACAAGGGAAAAAAACATGCTCAGCGAGTCAGAATCTACCTGCAGACCAAGAAAGCAGAAAAAACTAAGCAGATTCAAGAATGTGGTAATTTTCAGGTAAATTGCAGGGAATCTAGATTCTACACATTTGCTATAGCTTTAGTGTGCTTGTTTATACAGGTGTTGGGTTATTTTCTTCTTTATCAGAGAGGTAACGTGAACCCTGAGAAGTTCTGTGAGCTGTGCAACATGGTGTTTAGCTCCCCTGTGGTTGCCAAGTCACACTATGAGGGGAAAGTCCATGCCAAGAACATGAGGAAAAGCAGCACTACACCTTCTGCAGGCAAGCATTGTCAGGCATAATATTACTTACACATGAATCAACTTTAAATATTATTGATGGCAAAAAATGAGTAAAAAATACTTTATTATAATTATAAATATTAAACATTAATTCAGTTGTCCTGTCAAAATTCAGATAGATTCATCACAATGCATTGGTGCCTTTTTACAGCTGTCTTTTTTGTTCAGCAGATGTCAAGACCACAGTGAGTTCCATGGATCCTCTTGTCCCAGCTATAGAAGATGCTGCAGGGGTTAAAGTGCATCAGGAGCAGATGGAGAACACTGCTTCTGTTCCTCAGGAGGTTGATCTGAGTGACCCAGACAAGTACTGTAAACTGTGCACGACCTCTTTTACCAACCCTTATATGGCCCAGCAACACTACAGTGGCCGTAAGCACCAGCGCAACCAGGCTCGCCAGGAGATGATTGTCAAACTGTCAGAGGACTCTGAGCATGGTACTTACTGTACATTTTATTGATTTCAAATAAAATCATTAAATATTAGGATAGAAACATAGTCTTCTCACATACATTGCATAATATCACTGTGGGGGTTATCAATTTGAGTACTTAAGAGGAAGATGGCAACCAATCCAGTGACTTACAACAGTAAAAATGCTTACAATTGAGTGTTTACCGATTTACTAGACAAAAAGGGTCTGTAATGTAGGGTATAATACAATAATTCATATAATTAATTTATTGTTACTCTTCATTATTCTGTTTCTCTCCTCTCTCTGTTTTCCCCCAGGGGGCTCTCTGACCTGTCCAGTGTGCTGTGTGACTCTTAACTCTGTAGAGACATATCAGGCCCATATGCAAGGCAACAAACACTTTGTACAGTAGGTAGTTTTAATGTGATCTCACATGATCTCTCGTTTTAGACATTTTATCATCATACCATTTCTATACCATCATCTCACATTGTTTATACCTTATACTTTAATACCTAACTTTTCTTCCCTGGCAGAGAAAAGAAGATTGTTGGTTTATGCAAATCACAGAAGAAAGTCTATGGCTCATTCCAGGATGAGTTGGCTGATTACATCCAGGTTCAGAAAGCTCGGGGGTTGGAGCCCAAAACAGGTCCAGGCTCTGAAGCCCTGGGACAGAGAAACCCAGAAGAGGGAATGAAAGACAATGGGCAGTCTGAGGAAGACCCCCAGATCCCTCTTCCTCCTCGTCCACATCTTCCTCCTCCTCCTCCTCCTCCTCCTCCTCCTCTTCCCCTTCCCTTCCGTCCACCACACTGGCACCAACCGTTTCAGCCTCGAACGGGGCATTTTGGCTTTAGGGGCAGGTTCCCAGTGCAGCACCAGTGGGGTCAAGGCTACCCACCACGTCCCCCTCCGCTTATTCCTGGCCTGACCGGTAGATCGTTGCGTAGGGGCCGGAGCCCAGACTCTTTTAGCTCCTCTTCCTCATCTTCCTCTTCTTTTAGCAGCAGTAGTAGCAGTAGCAGCAGCAGTGAGAGCAGCAGTAATGACAGCAGAGATAGGAGGAGGCGAAAGAGAAAAAGAACAAAGAGGAGGAATGAGCATGAGGATGACTCTGAAAAAGACGAGAGAAAGAAAAGCAAGAGGATGCGAATAAGAGAAGAAGAAGTGGAACAAGGCCATATAAAGAAAGCAAGTAGGCAGAGGAGAATGAGTTTTGAAGAAGAGCAAAGAACAGATGAAAATAAAGAGAGGAAAAAATGGAAGGAGAAGAGGCACAGAGAAAGAGACTCGAGTGAGGAAGATGACATCAGGAGTAAGAAAAGAACTAGCAAAAAGAGACAGAGACGAAAAGAAGAGCATAATGGAATGAGGCGTAGAGAGGAAGACAAGGTACAGTGGAGCAAAGAAGCTGTTGAGGGTGTGACTGAGAGAGGTGAAGGTGCAGTGCTGAGTGAGGGAGTACAGGCTATTGTGGAGGAGCACACAGAGGAAAGAAGTGAAGATAAAGAGGAGAGACCAAAACGCAAAAAAGAAAAGAAGAAAGCAAAGGGTAAAATGGATAGTGGGGACAGCAGGACAGAAGAGGAAAAACTTTGGGATGAAACCATTCTGGGCATGTTCTGATATTTTGATGCTGATCATTTGGTCTAACTTATTACTACTGCCTCTTGACTGGCCTTTTTATATGTACAGGACCAGGAAACTTTTTTTTCTATTTTTCAGAACTGTACTTTGGTCTGATGAAACAAGGTATACTTGCATGACTTGCTACTACTGACCATAAATGTATTTGCACAGTCGACATGTTTAAACCAACCATGTTGATATTAGGACTAAGCGAATGTATTTTCTCATATTCTACACTCTCACATTAAATAAAAAACGTAATAACCATGATTTACCTTCTGTAACATCAGTGCTGCACTGATTCAGGGATTTTTTGCCTTGTTAAAGCAATATCTAGACCAAAAATACTTACACAGCAATAGAGCTGGTCCAAGCAACATTTTACAGCCTTTAAATATTTGTTGGGATATCTGAGCGAGGGCCCAAAACTCATTCTGAAAATCATCCTTAAAATCAATAATGTTTATTTTTAAGTTAATAAATGAGGTGTAATCTAAAATATCTTTGTTGCTGTCATTCAAAATATATCCTGTAGATGGCAACAATGTGTTAATAGTGATGGTGAAGATTAATCTATGGTGTAAATGTAAAGCTTACCACACAGTATTTAGATAAGGATCACTAGTCATGCCAGCATCTTGTAATACATTTTCCCTGAGCACTATTCTTAGTGAAAAAAGTGCTCCAGCATGTGATTTTTCATTAATCTTTTCTTTTAGAATGAGTGGATAGTCTGAGGCTAGGTCACATGGGTGCCTGGCATGAATTTACAAACCCTATCTCTGTAAAGGTTGAGATGTTATGTACAATGCAATAAAATTATGATTTGTTAAGTCATATGAACCTTTTTTTTTAATTGATAAAAATTCCAGTGTTCAACTAAAGTAAATTTAAATATAGATGTCCGTTACATAGAGGCATATTTACCACTTGGTTACATCACCTTTCTTTTTAATTATTTTAATTGTTTTGAGATTGTTGAGAATACTCATTTTTGGAGTCTTGCAAATGGATTTCTTTCCATGTTTGCTTAATTTAAGACTTTAGCTACTCAGCAGTGTGTGGTGCCCATTGTCCGATGCCCCTCTTCATGATACATTTTGAAGAAGGGGTAGAACTGGATTGTGGGTAGTCCACTCGTGCATACACACCACACTTTGTGATGACAGTCTGTTGAATTATGTGGAAAATAAGACCTGACATTGTCATGCTGAAATACCGGTATCTATTTTATGTCCTAAGAAAGACAAAGATGGCGGCATGTTTCTCTAAAATGCTAATATCCTAATCACACACATGCAAGTCACCAATGCTGTGGACACAGAGGCATCTCCATACCATGACAGATGTTGTTTTTTGTGCCTTTCACTGATAATCTGGTTGGTCCATTTCATCTTGGTGTAACAGACATCCATTTTCCCCTAAAAACAAGCTGAAATCTGGACTCATCTGACCACAGCATGAATTACACTGTCTGTAAGTTCACTTGAGATTATTTTGATTAAAATATTATACAGATTTCTATCTCTGACTTAAATTTGTCATGCTCCTGTTCCTCAACCCCTTGGCTCTAAGCCCAAGGTAAGGCAAACTAGTGGTTGCTTGCAGTCAGTTGTAACAGTGGTTTTGGTTCAGTGCTGTTTGTGCAGTCATTCCAGACGCTGACTCAAGGGGGCTCTGTTCATCTGCACATTTCTTTTTACCTCTATGGGGGGAAATAATGGTGGTAATGTTATAAATTCACCAACAAAGCTGTTACTTCGTGATGTGATGTAGACATTACTTCTACCTAGAGTTCCATATCCTTATTGCAATAGTAACATAACATAGAAAATGTAGCTCTAGCTCCACAGTCTGAGGCGATCTCAGACCATTATCTCATATCGTTTAAGCTGCATCTTAGA
>JBBIGC010000024.1:15348418-15367223 GCA_037576955.1 Lepidarchus adonis
AGAGAGAGAGAGAGAGAGAGAGAGAGAGAGAGAGAGAGAGAGAAAGAGAGAGAGAGAGAGAGAGACAGAGACAGAGAGAGACAGAGAGAGACAGACAGAGAGAGTGGGTGAGTGAGAGGGAAAGAGAGAGAGAG
The DNA here is from genome assembly GCA_037576955.1 of Lepidarchus adonis. Taxonomy (NCBI): domain Eukaryota; kingdom Metazoa; phylum Chordata; class Actinopteri; order Characiformes; family Lepidarchidae; genus Lepidarchus; species Lepidarchus adonis. The sequence goes on from JBBIGC010000024.1 coordinate 15,348,553, forward strand.
AGAGACACTGAGAGAGAGAGGTTGCCACGACAACACATTCTTGACAAATGGCACACTTTGAAACAAGAAACATTTTATATGTGTCTGCGAGTGAGAGAGCTAGAAAAACCAGAGAGAGAATAAAACAGAGAAAAGAGACATGAACAGGATGCCCCAGGATTGACACAAAAAAGATAGATAGATAGATAGATAGATGATTACCAATATGTCAGGAGGGCTTGTGTAAACCTGTTCCTCTCACTCTAGAAGCCAATGAATTTGGTCCCTAATTTCCCATAGTGCCCATTCACTCCGCTTTAATGTACATAGAGAACTGACCGATGGTCATGACGTCTGCTGTGACTCAGAGTAGCCATTGCCCAATCAAAGTGCTTGTTTTCTGCTGGGGCATTAAGTGTGTATGCGCATGCATGCGTAAGCCATGTTTTCTGTGTAATTACCTCACCACACTTTCCATGCAATAGGAAGGGTCTTTGCATGACTGTATCCTTCCATCAGTATTCAGCAAACACTTCCGCACGACTTCTCCACTATCCATAGAAGCAGCGAGCAATATTTTTGTTAATTGTGTAAGTTTTAAACTGTCTGTGTAGTGGCAATGCTTCAGAGTTTTCTTAGGGTCAAGTCTTTGGTTTGTTTAGTTCACAATATTAACAATATTTCCTGGACAAAAACAGATTGTGTGAGGGGACATTGTTTATGAGAAAGTGGGTATACTGCTTATGCATTGATTAATGTCTATTTTCCTGTGAAGACAAGTTGCTTATAGTTATCTCAGGGCAAAGTCTATTGTGGGTTGTGGAAGTTTGCCAACCACTTGAATGCAAACAGGTGTTGCCAGGTAGAGGCAGAGAGCAGATGCTGAATGGGCCACTGTGCTGTTTGCTCAAGAACCTGTCGGACACTCTGAGCACAGCACTGCATTATCATGCCACTGTGGCTTGAATTTACTGTACAGATTGTTTGCATTCACTTAGGCCTATGCCGTTAAAAAGGCTCTTCAGCAGTTCTTGACTTGCATGTATGTTTCACTATAAAGAACCCTTTGCAGGACATTTTTCCAAGAGTGTATGAGTTTCTCAATGGCAGTTTTAGAGTTAGACCGTAGACCATAAAAATCCAAACACAGTTGAAAAAATCTATGCTAGTGGCCTATGGGATTCTAGTCTTAATAACTAGTTAATAACATTAATAAATGTTAACAATAATAATAACAATAATAATAACATTAATAAATGTTAACACCAAGCATTGCTCAAGCACTTATTTGGATATAAAAAAAAACACTTGACATTTGTAAAAGAATTTTGTTTAAAGCTTGTAAAAGACTTTTTAACATAATTCCTTGCCTACTATGTGCTGTTTCTAGAGTGAGTTCATCAGTAAAGTGTTCTAACATAGAGTCACCACTGTTTATTGTCTGAAACTAACCCACTGGTTAGGCCACCATTAATTTTCATATTCAGTGAATATCGAAGATTTCCAGAAGCTCTAGAATGATAAAGCTGGTCCCATCCATTCTACATCAAACACAGTGCCATGGTTGCTGATTCCACTGCCCCTATCTCTTATATGAAAACACTTGTTTAAACATATTTGAAAAGACTCTTTAATAGAGTGAATACATACCTGAAGGAAAATTTGCATTATCATTCATTTATTCAAAACAAAATACTAACAGATGCACTATGGTACTGTGGAGAAAGTAAGTACACCTTTGGCCTCAGTGGCTAGCATTGCCTTCTAGAACAAGTGTATCTTGTTTTGTCTGGTTTTCCACCAGTCTCTGACTTTGGGTTACTGAAATGTTTGACTACTTTGTCTATGCAAAAGCTGTTCAGTTACAAAGTTGTACTTGAGAAAGTTCCTGAGTGTATTGTCCTTTTTAAGAACATCAGTTACAGTTACAACTCTATTTACATCCATCCAAAATGCCTGGTCTTTACTTGTACCTTCTTTGTCTTGCTCTGTTTTTCTGAGAAATTTGATCTGGCACACGTTCCATTCAGATGAATTTGCCCAATCTCTTTTTGATGGTAGATGGATGCACTTTCACAAAAATAGTTGCAACAGTTACCTGTCAAAATGTTGGACTTCTTGGAGATTTTCTTTGGAATCAAGCAATCTGCTAATTGTCTGAATTTCTTGCAACCTTGAAGAAAGCCCTTTGAAATTTAGACCTGTTGTAGAGGTTTGTACTTACAGCAGAGTAATAAAACACAACCAACAACACATCTTTAAAAAAAATCCAGAGTCATTGGCAGCCATAACCTTTTTTCCGAAGGTGGTGATCTGATATGCTACTACTTTCTATCTATTTACTCCACAGACAAAAATCTGAATAAATACATTTCAGTAGGATGTTTTAAGGATTTCACTTTATTGTTTCCAACCAAATAAAAATTACAAAATTACAATTACAAACAATTAGTTCCCATTAGGCCTTTTCTGGTGGTCTCTGGGAGTTCCCATCTGTGTTGTTAATAACTGTCCTACCTCTGCATGCCAAACATACAAAAAAAACTGTATTTTCAATAATTGCTAAGCATCAGTCTTGATTTTAAATGCAAGTGAGCTTTACTGGTTTCCATGCTAGGTTTATCTGTGCAGATAAACTAAGAAGAAGCCATCTGGTAATGGATGTTCTTTTGCACAGTGCACATGATAACCCAATTCAACCCAAAAAGCAATGATCTGAATTCACTTGGGCATGATTCAGAGCCTCACCTCGACCATTCTGTCTACATCTGTGCTGAAAGCATCTGCATGCTTATTCATTAGTGCTTATGATCTCTTCTTTTGAACCCTGCCTTTAGTGTACCTTCACTGAAATCCCGCTGACATTATGGTGCAAATGCAGTCGTTTCTTTGATACCTTTGATGACCACAAATGTGGCTGCGTAATTAATAGATAGATAGATAATAGATAGAAAGAAAGACAAACAGACAGACAGACAAACAGATGGACAGACAGATGAACATTTGGACAGACATATAGGCAGGCAGATGGACAAACAGGCAGATAGGTAGACAGACAGATGAATAGATATACAGATAGACAGACAGACAGACAGACAGACAGACAGACAGACAGACAGACAGGTACAATCGCACAAACACAATAACACATACACTAATGATTATTCATGAAAGTTATTGCATATATATGGCATTTGTAGGTGAATCAGACACTCGTTTCTAATGTAACCATTGTAATGTGCTGGACTCTGTGTGGAGCTGTCCAGGGCAGTGGTGCTGAAATGACTCAGTGACGTATATTTCTTCGTCAGCGTATGTATATTATGTACTATATATTAAACGATATTAAGAAAGAGCAGAACATCTACACATCTAGACGTGATAAAAAAAATATCATCTGACAGTGTTACAGAGATCCATCACATGCCTCGTGTTTAAACCCTTAAGCCCAAATTCCAGTGACTGTCCGTCTTCACCTCGCCCGCGCGCTTGGTGGTTATTTATAGGTCCCGTCCCCTCCTCCCACCCCGCCCGTCTCTTCCCGCCCCTCCATTCGCTCCATCCTCTCGGGACCAGAGCATCCTACCCCAGGTACAAATTGACGTCAGAGATCTTCGTAATTTTGACGTGTAAACATCCCGTCCCCTTTCACGACTCATTCTCACTGGTAGCTTTCCACGCTGCGGCGCGAGCCTCCCCTCGAGCCCACATGCCGAAGTCAAAAGGAGCGCATCGGTTCATTGTTTCCTGATCTTTGTGTGACATTTGTTTAATTGCGTATTTGGACATATATTTATTTATTTATTCTTTTTTGTTTTTTATTTATTCGTTGAGTTATTGTGTCTCGCGTTCTGCTCGCCCAGGAGTCAGCACGCGCCCTCGCTTCCCCAGCGCTGCTCTTTGCTCTGAGATGGCAGTGCGATGTGCTGCTGCGGTGATTTTTTGCGTACTCGTGGCTCTCTGCGCGCTCTCGTGCCGAGGTGTGGGCGCCAACGACCGGCAGTACCTCAACGAGTGGGCCGTGGAGATTCCCGGAGGAGTGGATGCTGCACGAGCCATCGCCAACGAGCTCGGCTACGAACTAATCAGACAGGTAGGAAATCTCCTTCAGCTCAGGATAGTGCCTCGGGGTGGGTTTCAATGAAACCATTTGCTTTAAATTAAGAGTTAGGGTTTGAGTTTAAGCCCTTTTGTTTAGTAAAAGCCCTTTGATTGGCTTAAAGTCATCCAAAGGCTAAAGCGACTGAGCTGATTTAAACCTTATGAGTTGAGTTGAAGCCACTGGATTCAGTTGAGGCGTTTGGGTTAAAATGAAACCATTCACTTTAAATGAAGCTTTTTGGGTGAGTTTAAGCCCTTGAATTGACTTGGTCTGAACTGCTTGTGTTTTTATTGAGTTGGGCTAAAGTGTCTGGGTTGAATTGAAGCCTTTGAGTTGAGCTGAAGTCATTGGATTCAGTTGTAGCCCGTGTTTAAACCCTTCAGTTTAAATAGAGCATTTGGGTTAAGGTGAAATTATTGGATAGAACTAAAGCTCTTGGGTTGTATTTAAGCACTTCTGAAATTTTTAGCTTGAGTCAAAATCTTTGAGTTAAGATGAAGGCCTTAAGTTCATATTAAATTAGTGGGTATTGTTCAAATCAATGGGTTGGGAAGAGTTGATGGGATGCCTTTGGGTTGAAACTATTGGTAAATCTGTGCCCTTCCTGATTTTCAAGGCTACAGTACTATTGAGGATGCATGAGTTTGGTTATAACATGGTTTTGTGATTGTCTTGGGCTAAACTTAAACCTTTATGTTGTACCATGTCTAGTATTGGAATAGAAGGCTGTAGTTCCTTTTACTAGTTTACATGGCTCTAGTTTCTTTACATGAGTTGTTCTGCCACTGTTGGCCCAGAAAGCCTAGGCCCAGGTTTTCTGTAAAGCTATTTGGTACAGTGTCAGTTATAAAAAGAGATCTCCATATTGAATTGAACCGAAAGGATAAACCTGGTTTCAAATGCTACTAGAGATGTTTGGTGTTGTATAATGCATGGCTTTGTGACTGAGGCACTCAATCTGCTGCTGTGTTCCTCCAGTTCACTTGGGCTGATGGGAATGAAATGAATACAGGAACCTCTGATGTGTAAATGTCACAGACTCATTAACTGTTTCTTTTTCGAAATGTGAAATCTATTTCGTAATCATTTACATATAGTCTTTCACGTCTGTAGACACCATCATGGATCTAAAATGGTCTGAATTTAGATCTTTTTGTGCCGTGTAATGACGTGTCGTTTGATTTCAGATTGTTTTAGAATGTGCTTTCACCAGAAGCAGGAGGCACAGCTGCTGACGTTTGGGCTGCATACGTCAGCCAAGAAAAGGTGTTTATGAAACACTGAGAAATAAGCATTGCGAAAGAACTCTGCAGACAAATGAACTTAGTCATCATATTAGAGCCACTGTGAAAATTCAGTATTAATATTTTTGCATGGGTTTATTTACATTTAATTGCGCATTTTTGACAAAGGTCATAACAATATAAGACTTTTAAGCTAAAAATGAAGCTAAAGATGACTCGATAATTGGTCCAGTGCCATATTTTATTTAAATAATACTTTTTGTAATTAAAATTTTATGTTGTGCTGTATGATATACACTGGGAAAAACAAATACTACTTATTAAAGCAAATAAATAATTTCCCAAATGCAGGGAAACAGGAGGTGTGCAGAATTGGCACAATGGCGAGCAACCTCAGTGTAAAACCTTTTGTTTTGACAGACGCAAGAATAAAATCGATTGAAATAAATAATGCTGTAATGCATTTGGCTGAGGAAACTTCATGCTGAGTGGACCAAACACATCAACCTTCAAGCTCCAAAAATATTAGTCTTTTCAACAGATTCTATCACTCTTTTACTCACTCTTATTCTTGGCCTCCATTTCACAGATTGGGGCGCTAGAAAACCATTATTTATTCAAGCATTACAATCATCCTAGCAGGACCAAAAGAAGTTCAGATCACATCACCAAGAGGCTGTCAGAAGATGACAGGGTAAGAGCTTTCATTAAGAACCTCGTTTTCTGCTGTACCTGTAGAGGAAAATCTAAATGAAAGGAAATAGTATGATTGTCTATCAAGAGAACTATTGCTGTTTTATCTCATTTATTGGACTGTGAATGATGATAAAGGTAACTGTCTTTGTATGAAAATGTAGTTGAAATGTTTAAAGTTTTTTTTCGTTTCCCATGTTTTGTACCAGTCTGTCGATTCTTGAATGTGTAGTGATGTTTATCCTTTTGTCTCCCACAAGGTGTCTTGGGCGGAGCAACAGTATGAAAAGAAGAGGAGTAAACGTGCTCCATTGGGGGCTGAATGTAAAGATTGCTCTGTGGACAAGCTCTTTGATGACCCCATGTGGAACCAACAGTGGTATTTGGTGAGTTTCCTTGGGCTGGCTTTATTCACTTAAAATATTCAAACAGAGCATTCATGTTTCATTTGCATCCTCTTAACATATGGGTTTAGGCTTGAGTACCATGAGTCACCCAAGCCTGAGTGTCACCACTTATGTACATAGGTCATAACAACATAAAAATGTGAATAAATGGAAAACGAAAGAAGAAAGGGGAATTTGAAGATAAGGGTCAAAGAATGCAGAATATTGTGGAACAGTGCAAATGAGAGAAAGCATTTAAAGTTAGTTTAAATGAGGAAGAACATTGTAGAAGAGTTTGAATGAGTGAGAACATTGTAAAACAGTGAATATTGAATATTGCAGAACTGTGATTAAGGGAGAACACTGTAAAGCAGTGTGAATGAGGAAGAACAAAATAGATCAGTTGGAATGAGGGAGAACATTGTTGAACAGTATAAATGAGGGAAAACTTTGTAGAACAGTGGGAATGAGGGAGAACATTGTTGAACAGTATGAATGAGGGAGAACATTGTAGAACAGTGGGAATGAGAGAGAACATTGTTGAACAGTATGAATGAGGGAGAACATTGTAGAATAGTGGGAGTGAGGGAGAACATTGTTGAACAGTATGAATGAGGGAGAACATTGTAGAACAGTGGGAATGAGGGAGAACATTGTTGAACAGTATGAATGAGGGAGAACATTGTAGAACAGTGGGAATGAGGGAGAACATTGTTGAACAGTATGAATGAGGGAGAACATTGTAGAACAGTGGGAATGAGGGAGAACATTGTTGAACAGTATGAATAGGGGAGAACATTGTAGAACAGTATGAATGGGGGAGAACATTGTAGAACAGTGGGAATGAGGGAGAACATTGTTGAACAGTATGAATGGGGGAGAACATTGTAGAACAGTGGGAATGAGGGATAACACAGTAGAACAGTGGGATGGAAGAAGAACACAGTAGAACAGTGGGAATAAGAGAGAACAACATAGAAGAGTATGAATGAGGGAGAACTCTGTAGAACAGTGGAAATGAGGGAGAACACTGTAGAACAGTGGGAATAAGTGAGAATTATAGAAGGATAAATCCTGACAGGGCAAAGAAAACCCCGACATGAAGCGCCAAAACAAAAAAATAAAAAATGTCAAATTATTCATATTAATCTATTTTAATGTAGCTTCATGTCACTATGAAAATATAGTTTAATGGCATGTGCTGAGAAGAAATAATTCTGGTTGTCACATTGCACTATGCCTTTTTGCTTTTTCTTCACTAAAACTTCCTTTTCCTGGTCTTTAAATTAGGCCTGCGTCTGAAACTCCCAAAAAAATCCTTAAAATCCTGGTTCAGCTCCAAACTATTTGATTTTTCATGTAAAACAGCCTCAGTAATGGTAATATTTTGCAATTTAGCAAACGAAAACCTTCCAGTGCTCAGCGCTTCAAGCTTCATCCATGTTTGCAAACTGCACAAATGGAGGAGTGATATGAAATGGCGAATCTGAAGCACAAAACCCGTTCCCATGGAAATGGGCACTAGTCTGCTGTGAGCGTTATAAGAAAATTATGCCACACATCTGGAACACCTTCCCATTTGAATTCAATAGAGTGTTTGCTGGCATTCTGTATAGCTGTATTGTAATGCAGCACAATGTTTATGTTAATCGTGTACAGTTTGTTTGAAGATGCTGAATCCTGGGCTCTGGGCTTTAGCTGTGCTGAGATGTTTGACAAGCTGCAGGGCCAGCAGTTATAAACAGTCCAGCAATGGTTCATTCTCTCCATTTTTGGAGTTTATGGCCAAACACAAAGCCTTAACGTCCGGGTATATCCCCGACTTTGTTTGTAAAGGGAGCAGAAGGGAGGTAGGGAGGGAGAGAGAGACTGAAGAATATAGGTTGCCAAAAAGTGCATTTGGTTAATTGAGCCTGCTTTCGGATATGTTCGAGAAAAGCAGCCCTCACTAAACCACAACAACAGAAGAGACAATCCAATGTAAAATCCTAATTTGTTTCAGCACTGTGGGCTTATCTTACAGAAGCCATGAACCATGGTCGCAGATGTAAATGTCCCATTTCTGCCCGATATGAATTACATCCGCTCATGGCCTGAGCTGTGACCCACTCTAATCAAATGGAGCGCTCTCTGCGCTTTTACGACTGATGGATTAATTTTGGAGGCGCATATTATCCCAAATCACTTTAGTAGTGCTACTCTTTTATTTCATTGTTCCTTTCTGTTTGTGTGTGTTTGTGTGTTTGCACTTGTCCCAACTCAGGACTCATTCTGTTATATTGTCATTTTATGAGAGAAAAACAGGATATTCAAAAATCTGAGTCACCCACAAAACACACATTTTCCTTTCCTGTCATCCTAATTGAACTGGTCATAAAATGTCTGCTCACACTGTCACATGTTCCACATCACCAAATGGGCCTGACAGCCTTGCTTCCTCTCAGCTCTTCTGTCTATGCAGGATGTCTGTCTCTTTTTTTTCCATCAGATGGCTAAAATGTGACTAGCAGCAGGACATTTTATGTACAGACAGGGGGTCTTTGAGTTACCTCTGGGTTTTGTTCCTTTGAATGCAACGTAACACGAATTTCACCATAAGTCGCATACATGTAATGATGACACATATTTATTAAACATGAACAAGTAGCATATAGCTAACATGAGTCTCTGTCATAGGCGTTTGTTGTGAGATGTGTCACATTTCATCTGGAGCAATGCATTGTGGTCTATGTAGTGTCTGATGCTAATGTCTGGTGGAAAAGAGGTGGAAAGAGAGTTACTTTCTGGGAGTAGTTTATTAGCACAAGAGGGTAAAACAAACATATGGATCACAGCAGTAATGAAGTGAAACAGTTCCTGATCTTTACTGTAGAGTCGGCCATAATGAAGTTTCCAAATAAACAACACAAACAAAAGAGAGTGAATGGCATAACGCCTTCTCCCTCGTATAGCATCACGTGACAGTGTATTCGTCCGCTCCACTTGCCAACTGGCTCCCACACGATCTTTGTTTTTTATGTAGCAAACGCATAAAACGCATAAAATGCATAAAAAAACAACAAAAAGGCAGCCAGTGACATAACCACAAATCACTATGTCGAGTGTGATGTAACACGAGGACCCACTGTACTTTTGGGGGGCGGGGCTTAGATACTTTTAGACACACCCATTACTGATGTTATACTGCACACGTATAGCTTTTTTAATCTCTGCTGAACTGCTGATAGAATGGCATGCTCTAGGACAGGGATGCCCAAAGTTCGTCCTGGAAGGCCAGTGTCTAGCAGAGTTTGGTAGTTCCCCTCCTCAAATACTAACTTGGACAAGTGAACTGAATGAGATATGCCTGAGCAGGACTGGATAACAGCTGTAGAGCAACTGGACAAGGCTTCTACATCAAAAACAACTCTTTAGACTTTTTAGAGAAGGTCGCATTACTCTGTTTCCAATCAAATTTGTGGTTTGAATGATGATATGACCTCAATTCAACCCAACTACCAGTTGTAATGAGGTAAACAGATGGTTAGAAAAAACATGTAATGTTTACCAGACACATACAGTATGTAGTTCAGCATGTTGATGGTTGACTTGTCGGCATGTCATTCTATATGTTTTACATTGTTCTGTTCAGTCATCTCAACCCAGCAGGTCTTCAAAAAGTGTGAAGAAACTTTGTATTTTCATGACATTCCCTTAAAACAGGGGTGGGCAAATCAGAGAGATGACAAGAGATGACTTATAGTAACTGTAGTTTTTCTAGTCTATAAACATTTGGAGAGATTGGGTCAATCTCATGGATTGTACACTAGAACGTAATACAGAGGGTGTTCATATTATGTGTTGTTTTAAGTCTATTTGATAAAATGCCCTCCAGATATAAATATTTGGGATGTCTTTATGCCTATGATTATCAATAATGTATTTGTGACTAGAACCAATGCTTGGGAAGCTGCAATACAAATTTTAGTTTATTTAAATAATCATTTAATTCCAGACAAAATGTTAAATATCTTACATTTCTCCCTCAGAATGTCTTTATATATTAGTTTTGATACAGAAACAAACCATTCCAAGTTAACTGCCAGTAAAAGAATCCTAAACCTAAACAAATAATGAAGAATGTAGGACTGGATTTTAAAAGCTATTGTGCTTCATTCTTCTTTGCCTATATTATAAACTGGGTATAAGCTTGACTAATCTGTGTGAAAAAAAATAACAGCACCCATGCAGCATTTAGAATACAAATACTATAAGCAAGCAGAGGTTTAACTGCCACATTTGTCAAATATTGCTGGTTTAGGTGGAGTATTTTGCGTTTGTCAATCTTATGATGACATGCTCCTTTAGTAACCTTTCAATTGCAAAAGTCTATAAGGAAAAAACATTTTAAATTTGGGACATAATTGTGTACCACTGGGCATAAGATCAGCAATTTTGAAAAACATGTTTTACATCTGTTTTTATTATTGGCAAATCAAGTTTATTTATATAACACATTATCGTACACAGAGGTCATTCAGTGTGCAGTAGAGAAAACCAGCTTAGACCCAGGGTTAGTCATTTGGGCATGACGTCAGCTACTGAATGACGACAACAGAAGTGCTCGCATTGACAAGGACGTGTTCGCACACTTGTGGACTTGTAAATCATCACATTACTCTAAAATACTAACCAACACTCCACTATAACTAAACAGGCCATTTTCTTATCATCATCAGATCAACACATACGTTTACCAAGAGAATAGAAGGAACATAAAGATAAAATGATAGAATCTGATTTAAAATGCATCTAATACAGAGAACCTGTTTGAGTGATCTTTGCAAAAATGGTGTGTTTGTGTGCCTTTGTGTTGCATGTATTTGTGCATCATTGCCCCTGGTTTCTCTAGTGCAGTGCATACAGTGGGAGGGAGCGAGGATGACGTGCGAGGTATGGAGATGAGACTAAGAATGTGCTCAGAAGGAGGGAGGGCTCAAGGAAAAGATAGAAAGAGCGGGAGAAAGAGAAAGCGTGTTTGTGTGTGTGTATGTGTGTGAGCAAGAGAGAGAGAGAGAGAGAGAGAGAGAGAGAGAGAGAGAGAGAGAGAGAGAGAGAGAATGCATTACATTATGGTTCTTAAAGAGGATGCTGGATAAATCTGCCAGAGATGACTCATAAGGCATTTCTCTCCATTTCAGACTGAGTGCCACAGGCTGTAATTGGGTGGGTGTGGTTCAGATGAATGTGTGTTTGGGTGCATGCTAATCCTTCAAAGCTAATGAGTGTGAGAGAAAAATTCATAGATGCGTTGTGATATAACTACAGGCATTTCCACATTTGTGCGTTCTGCTCTGCTTCATTTAAACTACTTTAGACAAAAAGAAGGGAAAAAACTTTAAAAGAATATGTAATACATTTAGGCATGCAGTAAGTACTATAAGTAAGCTTACACTAAATATTACTAAAATATTATGTCAAATTAATATTTTTGAAAATGCAACTGTTACTGTTATTCATAAGTATTAAATAACATTAATAACGAAACAGATATTACAGTATTTCAAGTTTTAAGTGAATCTTCATATCAGGGGCTTCCTGTCCCCCCAGGAGTTCTCATATGTGTGGTCACGTCCAGCCCCCCTCCTTCTGCCTAAGAATGAGGGGGTGAGATACCAGCTATGAGTCATAGCTAAAGGGTTGGTGCTTCTGCAGTGCCCTGAAGCTGTTTATTTCACTCTTTTCCCTTGCTTTTCTTCCTCCGATTTATCAGGGTCCCTTTACTGGCTCTCTATGCCGATCCAGACTAGCTACCAACCCATTAAACACTGATAAGATTGGTACCACCTTCCATGCAGAGCTTCCATGAGTCACCAAGCCAGATAGCACGATATTATGTGCACCAGCCTGCACTTCAGCAACCTCTCTGACGGTTAATTACCTGGCCAGAGATGTCCCATTCTTATGGCCCCAGACAGACAGCGAGTAGAGGCTGCAGAAAGGTCAACATGGCTGATTATATCATTTAAACAAGAGGCGTTCTGCTTCAAGAACTGGTAATGGATGCCATTTGTAGAGAGCCTTTTTATTTTTGGAAGCAGGGGGAAAATGGACTGCACAACCTCAATAACTGAGAATTTAATACAGTTCATGTTAAGCTCAGTGAATCTCCTCTTCTCTCTCTCCCCTTTCTCTCTGCCCTCTCTCTCCCTCCCCTGCCCCTCCATCCCTCCCTCCAGCAAGACACACGAACATCTCCATCACTGCCGAAGCTGGATCTTCACGTGATCCCTGTGTGGAAGAAAGGCATCACAGGAAAAGGCGTGGTCATCACTGTCCTGGACGATGGCTTGGAGTGGAACCACACTGACATCTACCCCAATTACGTAAGAGCATCACCATAGCAACACCCACTCCACCACCACAACACTGTACGGCTGTTTCCATGGTGACTGCTACCCCAACCATATGAGATATTATCCCGAAATCAATCTACTATTGCCACTGCTGTGGGTCACACACACACACACACACACACACACATACGACTGCTAAATGGGCATGTAGCAAGTAGTAAGAAATTATATTTAATAAAATTTTAATTATATATCTATAATTTTGAATTAAAGTAAACTGTCTCTCCTGAGTATTTATTTAAAAAAATATATATTAAAATTCCTGTCATTTTTAAGCACCCAGATACACTGTGTTACACTTTGAGCATATCATAATTTTTTAAAGCTTTTTAATCAATAACATTTAAAACGTTTTCTCACTAGTACTCATTACCTATATGCATTTCAGTAACTTTCTACATCAAACATAGTAGCTTTACTGAGGTAACTGAGTAATTCATAGTAGATACTATATAATAGAATAATTCATAGTTATGCCTTAAGATTAATAAGAAGCCTAGTGACTAAAGAACTGAGCATCCTTCACTGATTACATGCACAGACTCTGTCATTGTGAACAACTAGCTGTCTCTTTTCTCTAGGATCCTGCAGCCAGTTACGATTTCAACGACAACGACCCTGATCCTTTCCCCAGATACGACTCCACCAATGAGAACAAGTGAGTGCCTTACAGTCATAATTCTTCCGTGTCTGCAGATGGATGAACGAAAAAGTCCTGTGAGTGGATGCAAGTCCAGGCACAAAGCCACAATCCAGGATTAGGAAGTGGTAATCTAGAATTATGACAGGAATACAGGGATCGCCATTATTGGATGCAATTTAACATGGCCAGGGCCAGCCACAATGACAGCTGTGTTTAAAAGACGCTGGTGATAGTGTTAGCGAGTGTGATACAGAAAGGTCAACTCTCCATCACACGACGCGTGTAATCCACTCCCCATTTTATACATTTCCCTCATCCACTCTTGCATAACAGGATTAGAATGCATACACAGATTGATAGCTTAGAACTCAAAATGGAAACCTAGGGTAATATGTCACTCGGTGTATCAACTTAAGCTAAGCTGTAAAAAAGTACAGTCATACCCTGTTAGCTCATCCCTGTTGGTCTGGTCCCTAAAATTGGTGATAGGCGTGGTGGCGAGCTATCAAAATGATTTTTTTGCTCTAGTCAGAGAATGCAACTTTCATTTACCCGACATTTTGGGTCTAATTCACATACTTGTACTCAAACTCGGAATCGAAAACTAATACGGCAATAGTCACCAGGCCGAAATTAAAATGTAACATCCTTCTGGCCATATTCACAAAAGACGAAACATGGATAGGTGGACCAACCAACAAGCTGTTAGTCAAACAGCGGGGTTTCTTGTGTTGATTGATGTTCCAGACACCAAGCAGAACGAGGATCAGTGATAGGCCTGTTGTACATTAGTGTCACGCACCCACCAACAGCAGCAGCAGCCAACCTATAGAATTAGCATGACCTAACTGCATTCTAGGCAACAGCGCTAACACGGACCCAAATGTGGCGAGCTACAGATGAAGAAATACATACACCGGACACTTTGCACGTTGTGGCTTGGGGTGAGATTGGCGGTTTAACAAGTTAAATAGCTTGAAACAACTAGGGTTTTACTGTATCTTGAATGCTCTAGGTTATTCTAAAACAGAGAAAGCCATAAAACATGAAAGGTGCTTTAGTCAGGATATAAGTTGCTAAACTAATAGCTGTCAAGCAGATAAACAACTACACTGGAATGATTTTTAAACTCTTTGTATCTGCATCCTGTTCCTGGCCATGAACCGAATTTGACGATTCTCAGTGGTGTTCGTTTGGTTTGCTAGCATTATGGAGGAGCCTGTAAACACTTAGCAATCTGTTCATTTTCCCTGCTGCTAGAATAGTCTAGAATGTGCAGGTTTTTCGGTAGTCAACCTTTACAAGTTATTCAGCTACCCATTACTTACTAGTATCATTATTTGCATATACAATATGTATATAGTTATACTGTAAGTTTAATGCAGTTTATTGTTTTAATAAAGATGATTCTTTCTTACTTTACCTCAAAAAATTACCTCTATCTTGGAAAAGCAGCATAAAATGAGTGACAGGAGGTGTCAACACATAAGCCATAGGATCAGTAGTGCAGTTTTCCAGATGCTTCCTGCATTTTTTTTCAGTTTATGTGTGTTAAAAAGAAATGACAATTAACACACCTATAAAAATTAACAAGAAAATTATTTAAGAATTAAGATTTTTTTTATCTGAATACTATAAAAATTTAAATACCATAAGTAGATAATTAGAGTGTCGTTTGTCATTTATTAGCTGGTCTTCAAAACACTTAAAATGTCAAGAATAATATTACAGTACAGTTATATTCAGTTTGCGTATGCTATTAATTTGATGGTAGTGGTCTGCATCATATGTAGGAAGCTGTAGAAAATGAAGATATATGTGTCCAGAATTATGAACATTAAATGAATGAAATGAGTATATGAATCATTAAGGACTCAGGAAGCTGTACAACAGTCAAAGTAAAGTAGTAACACAATTAACATTAGATGTTCAATGAATCAATACTATGTAGAAAGGAGCTGATTGCTGAACACTGGTCTTCAACTCCAGGCCTCAAATCCCATTTCTGGTCCAGGATTTTGCAGCCACTTATTATACTATGTGGCCAATCAGCAACATCAGCAGCTCAGTTGACTGCTTGTGATTAGAAAATCACAACTGGAAACTGGATTCAAGGTTTGGAGTTGAAGACCTCTTACCTATGTCACATACTACTGTAGAATCACTTTTTCAGAGTGGTTTTGCATTTAGAGGGTGACATGGGGGCTGAAATAAATGGAAAACATTCATTATAGTCTCTCACTGTGAGTTCAGCTGCCTCCATCTCACACACAATGCCTGGGAATGACTCATACTGTGGCAGCTAGCTGTTGAGGTTTTGCGTGAACACACACACACATACACACACACACACACACACACACACTCATCCTCTTACCCACCCATGTCAGAACATTCTCTTGTTAATAGACTCAAGGTACTTCACTGTATTTGCTTGTATAACACAGAATTAGTCAACAGTCCATTTATGCTGAAAAGAGAGTTCACATGAATGGGGAGACAAAATCAGGAGAAAATGAAACATTAACAATTACTAAAATTCAGCCCAATTAGCATGTCTTTGTAAATGACACCCTCCAAACAGCCTAATGTTATCCATCAGGAAAAACTGAAATAAAAAGGCCTCATTTGCTCCAACATCACAGTAATTCAAGATCCTATTTGTTTTCTGTATGGAGATATACTGTAGCTCCTTATTGATCATACACTGATAATATTAAAATAATACACATTGATAATAAAAGAAGGATCTTGCTAATCTGTCATATAAAGAATGTAATACAACCTGATAATAATAATAATAATAGCAATAATAATAATAATAATGACGTATTCATTGAAGTGGTCATTGTCGTCGTGGTCGTCATTATCATCTTTGTCATCATTGTCATCGCCAACGTCGTCAACAACAGCAATAACAAAACAACAATAATAACGTTACACTTATGTAGCACCTTCCTCAAACCCAAGGTCACCTTACAAAGTGAGGGAAAACAGAAGAAAAGAATCCTTTTAGGAAGAGGAAGAAGGAGAGGTGGAGAAGACAAGAAGTGGTGGAAGAGAAAGGAGTGTTGAAGAGATTGTGGAAGGCATTTCCAGAGTTTATAGACAGAAACACCAGAAGCAGACCTGCTACATAGTGGGAAAACGGGTACAGTGAGAAGATTGGTTCTAGATTACCTCAGGAAGCGAGGTTGGAGTCAGGCACAAGATGATCCTAAAGATACAAAGTGAGTGTATAGTACAAGAGTGTGTAAAAGTTTTTTGAGAGGGAGACCAGTGAAGAGGAAATTACAGTAATCATGGCGAGACATGATACACATGTGTACAAGAGTGTGAGCATCAGCATCACACAGGGCGGGAGGAAGTCGAGCAATATTACGAAGGCGTGAGAAGGTAGCTTTGGAGAGGGGTTTCATATGAGAGTCAAATCAAGGGAAGGTTCAAATAAAAGCCCAAGGTTCCTAACAACTGACGCAGGAACTGTAGATTATTAGCCTGTACTAATAGATGTCTACAACTGCAGCGTATTGTGCTAGATGTTGTCTACCTTGACATATTTGTCTTGTTCTGGGTCTTCAGGCATGGCACAAGGTGTGCGGGTGAGATTGCCATGCAAGCGGACAACAACAAATGCGGAGTTGGGGTGGCTTACAATTCCAAGGTTGGAGGTGAGTGAGCCAAGACTTTTTATTAACACATCACAGCCATTATTTTGACATATCTATGCCAATGCATAGAAGGTCTATTACAACAACATTTGCACTTTCTGCCACCAATAAAGTTGTTCCAGCAGCTCATATTCTAAAAGGTGTGTCAAAAATGCACGACCCCATACCTTTCTTTGGAGAACCATTTATGCAAATGAGATATGTGAATGTGAAGAACCGTTTAAATGTCTAAAGAAGTATAAATGTTCTAGTGATTTGTGATTTCCGATCATTGTGAATACACCACTGCACACAGTGCACCACAACAAAATTTGTCCTCTGCATTTTACCCATCACATGTGCACACGTGAAGCAGCGGGCAGCTATCAACAGTGAAGTGGGGACGGTACCTTGCTCAAGGGTACCTCAGTGGTGCCAGAGCTGGGACTTGAACCTGCAACGTTTGGCTCTCAGGGGCAAAGTCCTAACCACCTTGCCACCACTGCCCTGAAACCCTCCATCACACACACCAGAGCTGTGAGTCTAGATCACTTAGCTGAGGCTCGAACTCTGTTCGCGCACAGGAAGGGCCAATGACTAGAAAAGGTTCTTCCAATGCACCATTCTCTTTTTTAAACATGATTCTTAAATTAAATTAACCATGTTTGAGATTGCAAGAAGAACTGTGTCACTGTCTGCATCAAAAACTTGATCTGCGACAGACAGGTACCAGAAAGAGTAATGAGGTAATGAGACCAATTATGTTATACGGGTTGGAGACGGTGGCACTGACAGAGAGGCAGACAGCAGAGCTGGAGGGGTCGGAGTTAAAGATGCTAAGGTTTGCGTTGGGAGTGATAGACACTATTAGAGATGAGTAAATCAGAGGAACAGCTCAGGTTGGACGGTTTGAAGACAATGTCAGGAGAGAGGCAGAAGAGGTTTATGAATGTGGTGAGAGAGAACATGGGGGTGGTTGGTGTAAGAGTGGAGGAACCAAGAACATGGAGAAATGGAAACAAAAGATCCACTGTGGCACCCCCTAATGGGAGCAGCAGAAGCAACAAAAAACACCCCAACTGGTTTCAGGTGTGGTGAAAAAACATGATGTTGTCACTTATAAGAACAGAAGAAGAATGTTTCTCAGAACACTCACACCAGTTCTCAAATCCGTCCCCAGGAGCTGGACATCCGGTTTAAGAACCACTGGTATAAAGTGTTTTAACCAACACTGTATGTAAATTAGATCTGCTTTTGAGCTGAGAATCCTATCTGAGTTTGTGAGAGCAGATTTAGGGTCAGTGTCTGCTGTTTTTTGTAGAAAAAGTGAACAGTTGTAGGTCATTTCTGTTGAAGGCTATATACAGTATGTACTATTCAGAGAAGCTGCACTTGTTAACCCCACATTAAACTGTCTGTCAGCTTCCAGATGCAGGTTGATGTTAGAAGGGCAATGTGCTTTACCACAACATCTATTACATAACATCACTCACCCAAATTAATACACACACACACACACACGCACGCACGCACACACACACACACACACACACACACACACACACACACACACACACAC
>JBBIGC010000024.1:15367323-15379395 GCA_037576955.1 Lepidarchus adonis
ACGCACACACACACACACACACACACACACACACACACACACACACACACACACACACACACACACACACACTGCACCTTTCAAGGGCTATTAACAGCATTTTCTAGGTCAGCTCGGGTTGGATTAATCACTCCCCTGGACCAATTTTCCTTCCTCAGGGATCCGGATGCTGGATGGCATTGTGACAGACGCCATTGAAGCAAGCTCTATTGGGTATAACCCAGAACATGTAGACATTTACAGTGCCAGCTGGGGGCCTAATGATGACGGGAAAACAGTGGAGGGGCCTGGTCGTCTTGCCCAAAAAGCCTTTGAGTACGGCATCCAAAAGGTGAGAGATCATCAGGCTGATTTAGGAAAAAGAATACAGTCATTTGCAAAAGTTTGAGCATGTCAGCCATGCTTAGTTTCTAAATGAACATTTGATGAACTTGACATGAATTAAATGAATCTGACATGGAACACCTGGACAAAGGAGGAGATACAAAAAAGGTGCAGGTGAAAGCAAGAAAAAACACCAGATGTGTGATTACCAATGCAAATTTGTTCTTTAATTGCAAAAAAAAAGAGATAAAAGCCGATCCTTATTACTGTCATTCACATAATTGTTTATTGCTTTTTGTTCCTTATGCTCATACTGAAGTTGGGAAAAAGGGATTGTAACCACTCTGCCCCCTCTGAATGAAATATGTTGCAGAAATACAGGAAATTACCCAAGTTAATTTCACTGAGCGCTTTTGTGGCCAACTCTATTACATGCACTTGTTTTTATAATTAGCTTGGAAATTTAATTCTTGTTTTTAGCTTATGTTTACCTGTATTTTGTTCCTGCTGCTGAATATCTTGGCCAAGACTCCCTTGAAAAAGAGGTTCTTAATCTTAATTCTTAATAACTCTTTAATTTTAAATAAAGGTTCATTAATAAATGAATTAAACACCACACACAACACAAGAATCGTTACATCAAAGAAATGTCACTTGACTTGGGGTGGTCATTTAAGTCATGAGTACAAACAGCTTTGTGATTATAAACACTGATACCAAGACGTCTAGTGCGTTTTTTTGGCTAATTTGCAACAGCGAGTGTTAGTATTTTCCTAGCGTTTTTACTATTTTACATTATTGAAAGCTGTCAAGTCTGATATTTGAGTATTTTTTGCTGTTTATTTGTTTGTTTATTGCATTTGCTGCAGTCATGTGGCAGTCGTGCACGGCATCATTACACTAACAGCATATGTTGGTGTCGGCTGCTTATTAGAATTTCTTGCACATTCTCACCACCTAAATGGAGAGTTTTATTTAAAAGCACTGTTAAGTAAAATCTGTGTAATGATGAGGGAGAGTGTCAGTATGTTTCAATAGCAGAATGTTGAGGGTGTTCATTATTAAAATGCTGATCATAGTGGAGTCATGGCTTATAGACTAACAACTTCTTGTATACATGTAAAATAAAGAATAACTTAACCTCAATCCTCAAACCTCTTTTCTCTTTTCTCACTGTGATGAAATATAAAAGGTCAGCAGCAAGTTGGAAATAAAGATGTTCTCACTTGATTTCAAAGATGGCACTTTAGGCCACTTTAGACCTTTAACCTATCTTTACTATGACAGTGCATAAAAGCAGCTTTAGCATAAGCACTGCAGCAGTGGTGTGATTTCACATTTCATTAGTGACCTTGTTTTCTCTCACAGGGTCGTGGCGGAAAGGGCTCCATCTTCGTCTGGGCGTCGGGTAATGGAGGGCGTCAGGGAGATAACTGCGATTGTGACGGCTACACAGACAGCATCTACACCATCTCCATTAGCAGTGCATCACAGCAGGGCCTGTCTCCATGGTACGCTGAGAAATGCTCATCTACCTTGGCCACGGCCTACAGCAGTGGGGACTACACTGACCAGAGAATTGTAAGTCACACCCAGCCATCTTATACACAAGCAGTTTTTCAGACTTAGACAAGACTTCAACAGCTTAACAGTTGCTTGTTACCATTACCATCTGGACTAATGGCAGGCAAGTCAAGTACTATATGCTGAGGTGAAAACAGTTTATAAAAGTAGTCAAAGCACATTTGGCTATATTTATCTCAGTAGCATGACAGTTTCTCATGCAATACTTTAAGGTATAAATCAGATTTTAACTACTATAAAATCACTTGTGACATATAAAATGCAAATGAACACAAGTAAACTCAGTTGAATCACCATTTTCAGCTGCTAAGCAGTAAAAACTTCATAAACTAGCCAATTAATTTCACTGTTCTTGCCTACAGACCAGTGGTTTTGAACCAATGGTTGACGTGGAGGCCTTCATTCCTTTTTTAATTGCACATTTATTCTCATCACAGCCTGAAACCCATAATATAAAAGCAATACCCATAGCTTGCTTATATAATAACAGGTATTGTAGCTTAAGCATTTTTCTTGACTGGTGCTTTCTCTTGTGAATAATTGACAGTCAAGTTTTGTTGATTTTCATAATAAACATAAGTACACACTTTCTACAGAAAAAAAAAACTCTCTGCACATTTGCATGCAAAGCTACTATTTAATTAACTTTCTAAAGACAAATAAAAAATTATAGCCTGTGTTAAAGTAATGGAGCGTATGTTATGTTTTATTTGTTTCCAATATGTCGAAGTGAAATAATTGTTGCACATGTTCATAGACATTGTGCAACAATAAAAAAAACAAAAACTTACATTTTCAACCTGAAAATCAACAAAATGTCATTTGGCCGTGGGTGTTAGTTTAAGTCATGACTTCAAAGAGCTTTGTGATCATAAACACTGAGGATATGAAGACGTTCAGGAGTATTGTCTAGTGTATTTGTTGGCTAGTTTGCTAGAATGAGTGCTAGAATCTCTTTTAGTACTTTCCTGACATTTTTATTTACTGTAAAGTTGTACTGTACAGTGAATAGCTGTCAAGTCTGATATCTGATGGGTGCTTTCTCTTGTGAATAACGGATGAACTCTGCACTCTCACTAAATGTCTGCAGATTTTAAACACTTTGTCTCTCTTTTCCTGTTGCAGACAAGTGCTGACTTGCACAACGAATGCACAGAGACTCACACTGGAACATCTGCCTCTGCCCCTCTGGCAGCTGGGATATTTGCCCTGGCATTGGAACAGAAGTATGTAAAGACTTCTTTATTACAGTGCTGATATCTTTTATTACACATATTCATAATGACACCCAGCAAGGTTATCATCATCCTGATTAAACTCATTCAACCAAGCATAGTAAATATACAGTTTAAACTTTTGTTTAATCAAATCAATACTGAAATAAGGGTCTGTTGTTTGTAATATTGATCTTCTGTAGAATCAGTACTGTATGACTGCCCAAAGCTCAGACTGAGGGAAACTGTATCTGTGTGCCCGGTTTCAGCC
The DNA here is from genome assembly GCA_037576955.1 of Lepidarchus adonis. Taxonomy (NCBI): domain Eukaryota; kingdom Metazoa; phylum Chordata; class Actinopteri; order Characiformes; family Lepidarchidae; genus Lepidarchus; species Lepidarchus adonis. The sequence goes on from JBBIGC010000024.1 coordinate 15,370,717, forward strand.
CTGATCTGAACTGGAGGGATCTGCAGCACTTGGTGGTGTGGACGTCTGAGTTCGATCCTTTGGCCAATAATCCTGGTTGGAAAAGGAACGGTGCTGGCTTGATGGTCAATAGCCGCTTTGGTTTCGGGCTGCTGAATGCTAAAGCTCTGATAGACCTTGCAGACCCCAAAGTGTGGAAGCATGTGCCTGAGAAAAAGCAGTGCATTGTGAGAGACGACACCTTCCAAGCCAGGTACAGTGTTACCCTAATAACTATACGAATACATGCACTTCATGATAGAAACATTTACTAAAACAGGCTTTAGTCATTTTTATGCTGCATTTACTCTCCAATGATCCAAGGTGTTTTTTACGAAATTGGTGAAGAATTACAGAACTTAATTAAAAAAATATATATATATATTGTCGGCTGCCAGCCAATCACATTGCATAATAATAACAACAACAACAACAACAACAACAACAACAACAACAACAACAATAATAATAATAATAATAATAATAATAATAATAATAATAATAATAATAACTTTATTTGTATTGCACAATTTCATACAATAAATACAGCTCAAACTCTTTAACAGCTAATGGTATTTTTCTGCTATTTTTTATTTTTCTGCTAATTGTCCTGCATAGTTTCTATTAATTTGCTTTGTTTAACGTATTAAAATAAAAAATAAAGTTTTTTTTCCCAGATGTTAAATTCAGCTTTTAAAGACGTCATTTTAATGCAATATTGTATAGCAGTGTGTGTTTTTTTAGTTTCACTTAAAAAATCACTAAAAAATATGTAACTTGAATAGAAGGGCCTAAACGCCTTATTTAGTTAATGACAGTAGCTACTGTGCTTGTTTAAAGCAGGCATGTGAGTTATACACATATTTCCTCTGCACAATGAATGAATAAAGCTCAGTAATTGTGAATGTAAATGTTGAGTATAGAGCGTGTTACCTGGAGCAATGTGAGCCTCTGCAAACTCATTGGGACATTTATAACTACCGGTATGTACAGTTCATGCATATTTCGCATAAACAGTGAATTGCGGATGAATGTGTGTCTGCCTCTCTGCATAAATGTGCTTTATATCTACGTATGTCATGCTCACCAGATTAGTCTGGCTCAAATTCTTTCTGCGCCTGTCTGACACTTTTAGTTGTAGCTTTTTTTCTGTTGCAGTAACAACATTTAGAGCAACAGATTTCAGCTTTTAGTTTCCTGTCAAAGTGCAGCCAAGAGGAAATACCTAAGCAGATTTCCCCAGCACTTGTGGGATTAAACCTTAGTACATTCTAAGTAGTATGAGGCATTAATACTCATCCCATGAAACAATGCATGCCCTCATGTAGGAACGTGTTACAGATTTGTTCTTGGAAAAAGCACAGCACTGCCTAGATTACTGTCTCCCACACGTCTTTTCTTTTAAGTATCCAACTGAATACTTTACTAACAGGTTCATTTTTACCAAACGCTCCAAAGAAATAATTTTGTCGTCTTTATTTTAAAGAGTGCAATATCAATCCCAGTGCAGAGTGGGCAAGTAAATCCCATGGTTCATGGCCTGCACACTGGCACAGGGATTATACTCCTCTGGAAAAGACAAGAAAACATGAAACATAGTGACTCCAACATTAGCTGAATTAGCTGCACGTCTGACTGTCCAAATGTTTAGGAAATGGGCCTCATCAAAATACATACAAAACTAATCAAATAAATTGAATTTTTTCCTTTACAGATAATTCAACCTGAATTGAATTTTTCTGTTTCTTTACTCTGTGTTGTAGGCCTCTGAAGGCAGCGGGTGAGATCAGCATTGAGATTCCAACTAAGGCCTGTGCTGGGCAGACAAACTCTATATTGTCTTTGGAGCATGTGCAGGTGGAGGCCAGTATTGAGTACACACGGAGAGGAGACTTGCACATCACACTCACTTCTCCATCAGGTGAGGCACATTAATGTATATACCACTTACAGTAACATATGAAATGTCAGTATAGTGCAGTAATACACACAGTAATATATAGTAATGTACTGCATGAGGTGACATACATCCACATAACCTACACTGTCAAAATAAAGGCACCACAAAGGGTTCTTCATGCAATGCTGCATTTGGTTCCCTAAAAAACTTGCAGTGGAGAACCAATTTTGTAAATGAACCATTTTAAAGTTATTTAAAGTTAACAATCAGTCAAATGTGGAATCAGCTATTGCCTTGTTAAAGCTTATTTATGTGCACCTGAACATCTTGTAAATAATAATGTATAATAAATAAAATGCTATTAATAATTCTAGTTAAACTATAAGTAATAATCACTCTGTTAGTTAGCACATATTGTCTTGAAAAAGCATAATAAGAGCATTACAAGTGCATTATAACATTACCCTACACAATATAAGTGTTATCATATTGCATCAGCACGGTAGCACAAACACTAATTTACTTTATCAAGTAATATACATCCTCATACAGTATGATGGAAAGCTAACCAAAAAAAGCTATTTCATTTGTGTTTATACATAATGCAACATTAGGGGCAAACAAAAAAATCACAGTTTTCATTAAAGTTATTGGTATCTTGTGAAACAGGTGTAGTTCCTCTGCTCCCTGATGCTCCAAAGCCTTTGCATGTATTTATTAAATGGGCAAAAACTTTTGCAAAGTAATGCATGCGCATGCAAACACAAACACACATACACTGACTGTTATGGGTGCAAAACCCTGTCTGTCTCATCAGGGACTTCTACAGTGCTGCTGGCTGAGAGGGAGAGAGACACATCCTCTAATGGCTTCAGAAACTGGGGCTTCATGTCTGTGCACACCTGGGGAGAGAACCCTACTGGCACCTGGACACTGAAAATCACAGACACTGTAAATATCAACCTAGCTGCATGTCCTCTAGCACTAGTGCTCAGTGACATCCCTGAATAACTGCAGCTCGCTGACTCCATTCTACCTCTCTCCCTCTCAGTCAGGCCGCATGGAGAATGAGGGGCAGATCCTGAGCTGGAAGCTGATTCTTCACGGGACATCTGAGAAGCCAGAGCACATGAAGAAGCCGAGAGTGTACACCCCGTACAACGCTGTGCAGAACGATCGCAGAGGAGTGGAACACATGGAGGACATGCTGGAGGTGAGAGTTACACAATCATCTCTACATTAACATGTCTTAATTATGTGCCTAATTTAAAGAAATAGTGTGAAAAAATGAATTTACTCTTATTTATTCAGACCCTAAATGTTGTCGATCTTATTAAACATGTTTGGTTTTCTTAAGTTTTGCAAAGAAATGGAAGAAGAGTAACGTGGCTAACAAGTAATGGAACCTTATGTGGTAGCAGTTAGTACAAGCTGCATGCCTCAGTCATCCTGCAGCCACAAAAATATTTGTTAATTTTTTAACGTTTATGTATACGATTTTATAAGTGCTTTGTCATTGTTGACCTGTCCCGTTCACACCTGTCATATTTTATAATGCGCTGATCAGTGGGTCAAATTGGGGCAGGTAAAAAAGTGACAAAACTATTAAAAATAAACTTTTTGACCCGCCCCATCTTCTCTTGCAAAAGTTTTTAATGAGCTGACCTGAACCAGCCAGGGATCCATAGGTCACAGGTCATACTACTGGTTTACAAAAATTTGGGCAGTGTTGGCCTAGTGGTTAGGACCTTGACCTTGTGAAGAGAAGGCCTCAGGATCAAGTTCAGGCCCAGGTACCAATGAGGTCACAGTACCATCCTTCTACATTGCTCCCCCGGGTGCTGCTCCCCACTGTTCCATGTGTGCACATGGGATGGGTTAAATGCAGAGGTCACATTTTGCTATGGTGCACTTTGTGTGTGATTGAATGTGTTCATAATGACAGATAGTCACCTTTAATTCACAATTAGTCTCCTAGCTCCAACAATGCAAACTTCCTGTCTGAAGGCAAAAAAGTAGCAACATTTTATTCCTACCCAAATTATTTATTTTCTCATGCATCCTCCACAGTTGTTATGTTATCATCATTTATCTAAATCTCTAATTCTGACTTTTGTGTGTGTGTGTGTGTGTGTGTGTGTGTGTGTGTGTGTGTGTGTGTGTGTGTGTGTGTGTGTAGCACTTTTTAATAATTTTTTTGTGTTTTTTATTCCTTGGTTTTTGGAACCGTTATAGCTTTTTGGGTGTTTTCTTTTATGATCTGCATGTGTTTGAATTGTTCAGCACTCTGCCCAATTCTTCTGTTGTGTTTTGTATTGCACTTGGATCATTTCCTTTACTTTGCTTTACAGGAACCCTCTGTTCCTCCCAAGAAAATGGAAAAGACTCATCCACCAGTTCCTGCTGCTGATTCCTCTCCTGCCCTGGTTCTTGTTCCAGAGAAAAAGCCTTCCACACCCCAGTTTGCTTCCACCCCTGACATAGACCTTCTGCGCCTGCTCCAGTCTGCCTTCAACAGACAGACTCCTGCTGTCTACCCCCACTCATTAGCAGCCTCAGGCCGGGCTGTGCCACCGTGGGACAAGATGCCTCAACAGAAGCTGTACAAGACCATGGAGCTCAGCCCCGAAAGCAGCCAGTACAGCCATTACAGAGACAGCTTCTACAGGAATCAGGCACCAGACCAGCAATTGCTTCAGGCTCTGTTCAACATGCTAGAGGGAGAACAGCAGTGAAGAGGGTGGAGATTAAAGAGGGGAAGGGAGAGGCCATGGAGGGGAGTAGATGTAGGAGTGGAAAAGAAGTAGTGACACAAAGGGTTCTCAACAATAGTCCAAGGGACCCATTGCACACTTGCACAGTTTCTAGCACAATTCTCAGAAGCTCTGCCAACAGTCAGAGATATTGTGTACAAAAGTGTGTTTGGACAGACAAGCTGTGGAATTCTGTGGTTATCACACAAACAGCTAAGCAAGTTAGAACTACAAGCAGCATGTTGAGTTCCAACACATCACCTGTTTGTATGTTCTCAGATATGACAGTAGACCTGTCAAACTAAGTTAACAGTAAATATATCAATGACAGTTCAGGAATGAAGCACTCAGATTCAGTTTCTGAGTGTGAAAAAAACATGTCATTGGTCCATCTTAGTCTATAAACTATTGGTCATGAGATAAATTTACCCATTTCTGTGAACCAACAAAATAACAACTAGAAGATACAAATGAGTTGTTATCATTTTTTGGCTTCAGTCAGAATGTGCCATAAGCTACAGAAATGTGTCTTGCTTTTGATGGCCATTCACATTCTTATGCCCTATTTTGTATAAGGAAACAGACTGAAAACACACTACGGTTAGTCACACAACTGCAAACTGAACCTTCTGGAGCCAGATATACTCTACAGATTTTCATTGACGCTACCAACACAGCTTTTTCCAGTGGCTGCTGTTCCATTCTTATTCCACTTTGTTTCCTGCGGGTCTGTTTTTGTTGTAGCACTGTACGTTTTAACACTTGCTTGTGCATACACAACACACAAAAAACAGCCTGTGGTTGGCTTGCATGTCTGTCAAATGGACTCTGTCAATCTTCTGTCAAGTGTGATGGGGCAGATTTAGAAACTGTATAGTGCACTGGGTCCCCTGGTCAGGAGTTGAGAACCCTTGAGGTGAAATAATGGTCGTAGGGTGCATGGGGATATGAAATCTGAAGGGGGAGAAAGTTAAAAGTGTGGAGGTGTGCATTTCAGCCAGGCACAGAACGAGAGCAACATTTACTCTTCCAGGCAAGCTTGTAATATTGGCGTCTGTAAGCGTTCTGAGGCCTGTTTGTGTTTCTGTAGACGTCTGAAGTCCTAAGTTACTGGAAAGAGTTTTGCAACCAATCATCTCCTTGTTTGTCCCCATGCAGTCAGTTACATTATGCTGTTTTGCTGCCCGCATGTTCTACCTAAATTAGATTTTTAGTGCATTAAAACAAAATGTTCTATTTATTGCTTTCATTTAAACCTACTCAGCCTCTGAAACCTTCATCTGTTAGTCAATCAATTTTAATTGCACAAATGATAAAAACACATTAAAGCTTACATCTTCATGTAATTAAAAAACTTAATTTGCACAGTGCTGATCATGATTAGAATAGTTTGTATTTTTAATATTTAATTATATTTTGATATTTCAGACTCTGATACCAGGTTTCATGATTTAATGTTACACTGTTGGTTAAGACATATATTAGAAGCATACTTTTTATTACTCAGTTCTGAATAGATTGAGGAGACACCTCATATATCTGCCCTTTACATCTTTAGAATATAGAATACCTAGACTTAAATCTGCTCAATGTTTTCTTCCCATTTTTGCTCAACATCTTTCTTTTGTTAAGCACCTTACTTTCACCCATAATCAAGAAGGATTGTTGCCACTTGGGTCTGTGGTTTGGAAAATTCTCTAAAGATCTTAAAAAGAGAAAAGCAGGGAAATAAAAATTGCCATTAGACCACAAACACAGGCTATTCTCAGCTGATTTTGTATATTCAAAAGTTCATATTATGAAATAAAGGTTTATTTTTCTATGGATTCTTAGAAGCGTATGCAAATAAACAGAAAAAAGTCTATTTAATCTCGATATCAGTTTACCTCAGAAGAACTTCTCTAGTCACAGTCAGGTTGTGTCTGAATCAGATTCATTCAATAAAATCTAGTCTCAAATAATCTCTGGCGCTATTAACAGGCTTTTAAAATGCTGCTCAGTCATTGCATTAAACAAGTGAAGGTCGGTCAGTCTGTGGCTGATATTCCTAAAACAAGCTAATCCTGAATTTTCCAATGTCTGCTCCTCGTGAAGCAACATTTACCCAAGACCCAACCCAAATCTTTGAGAAAATTCATTGGTACTTGAGTTTACAGCAAAGGAATGTACTTCAAAGGCCTGGTTTGAGTTTGCTGAGCATTTCCTGGTTTGACTGGTCCTGCGACTGTAGCTCCACTTCTCTGCCTGCTGACAGAATGTCTAGATGTGTTGGGGAGAGAGAGTGAAGAACGTTTACACACATCCTGTAATTTATACATTTTTCAATGTAGTCAGTGTTTATATGTTAATTGATTGACTGACGCTTCTGTCCAAAGTTGTTTACAAAAGCTGATTTAGTTTTAATTCTGTATGATAATACTGTATGGATTTTATCGTAATAAATTGTAAAGTTATCTTGCAAGCAAATGCTTTGTCGTCCATGTGTGTAGGCTTCAAGTTACATGCTTTTTGCAAAGAGGACCTTTTCTGTTGGTGCTTTACCAGGAAGAACTTTGTGTCTCATACACACATACGCAGGCCGTAATTCCCCCTGTCTGCATTAATAATTCACATGCCATTGTATGTGAGAGATTGCTGCAGTAGATATTCTCCAAGCATATGTGTGAAAGGAAACGTGTGAAAGCTAAAAAAACAAATGATCTCCGCTTGTTACATAGAGCCTTATTGTATAAGAGCTGATTTAGGCCTTTGAGCAGAAGATGGCCCTTCAGGCAGGTCAGTCATTGAGGCCTGTACTGTATCACACATCTCTAACACCAGTTAAAGCTGCAGAAGGTAAAACTAAGGAAAGAGATGAAATTTCAGAGTGGTGAACTCCCAGGTCCACTCACCTACATTTTCTAAAGCACTGATCCCTGCAGAGCACACAGTTATACACTGTTTGGTTTCCTTTTTTTATTCTTGCTGAAAACATGACTTAAATTGCCCACATGTAGATAGAACTCAGTATTGTTTTTATATTTTACATTAGTTTGAGAGATTAACACTCCTCCTGGGTCTGATTGGTTGTTTTTGATTGGGTGGGTGTGGTTTGCTGCAAATGGAATTAGGGACGGGGCCTTTTTTGACAGATGTACTACTTTGCTTATCCACTGATTTATCCAAGCTTCTTCTTTGTCACCTGTCTGAATATTGCATAGAATATCACTTTGGGATTATAAAGAATAGTGATTAGCGCCATCTTGTGGTAGAAATAGGAAAAATCCAAGATGACCACAACTCAAGTATTGCTGTAATAAGCAGGGGATATTCATGTATTGACATGTCACAAGATTGCATCAGTTGATTTATGTGATATTTCTGCAAACATGAGAAATGCCATGAGGTGAAATGATTCAATGAGGTGACAAAAGTCAACAAAAAGATTGTTGGTTGTGTATGGATTGTCCTGCACAAAAAGTATTTAATATAGCACAGTAAAGATATGACAATGACTGACATTTTTGTCCGGACCTATTAAAATGACTTTCCCAATTTTCCTCAAAAACAACAGCCAACACTGATTTCCAGATTATCTTCATCTAACGTGTTGGCCGCGTGTGTGATTTTATATAGGCATTATTTCTCCTTCTACTGAACGGCTACCTTACAGTGGGTGAAAGACAGATCTGTCTGCTGTGAAGTGTTATCCATAAATCATTCTTTTCCCCTCCTCTCTTCTTTCACTCTGGAATCTGCTCCCCACATCTGGCTGCGTTGGGTCAGAACCAGTGCAACAGATTCCTGGATGAGAAAAAATAGGGAAGACAGTGAGTGAGATAACAGACGAGAATGGAGCTAAAGATATGGAACAGGAGGGAACAGAGAAAACGTCTGTATTAAAATTAAGAGGACGGGTATTGATGAGACAGTAGGAGAAACAAAACATTTGTTTTTAAGAGAGAGAGAGAGAGAGAGAGAGAGAGAGAGAGAGAGAGAGAGAGAGAGAGAGAGAGAGAGAGAGAGAGA
>JBBIGC010000024.1:15411233-15424473 GCA_037576955.1 Lepidarchus adonis
GGTGGTCTTAATGTTATGGCTGATCATGAGGGACCTGCCCACTATTAGGCAGGTGGTCTTAATGTTATGGCTGATCAGTGAGTACTGTAGTAGTGTATATATTGCAGTATCTTATTTCCCCAACAATGGGCCCCAGTCTTTGCAGCTCAATACCAGTGACGTTATACTGTTTAGTGTGAACAACTGATAATATCTGGAACTCACAGATGTCGTGCCACGATGCACAAACTGTGCTGCAGAATTTAAGCTCCAGGTCATTACGTTCATGAAGCAACATCTGCAAAATCTGAGACGAACACGTGTCCAACATCAGCGACAGCAAAGCAGCACAGGTCACAATCGAGTTGATTGACAGCGACGAAAAGGAATATCTTTCTTTGCTTTGCGTTGCTTTTCCTACTCCTCTCACTTCCTCCCCTGCTGTGTTCACGGGGTCTTCACTTTGTTAGTGCGGCCTGCGTCCTCCTCGGCGCTCCCTGCGTCCTCCTCAGCCTGCGTCCTCCTCGGCGCTCCCTGTGTCCTCCTCAGCCTGAGTCCTCCTCGGCGCTCCCTGCGTCCTCCTCGGTGCGGCCCGAACGCTCGGCTCTTCCGTGGAAGATGGCCGCCTGCGCTTTGATGGCTGTGTAGCACATGTTTGCGATTTGGAACAAAGCCATATTTCTTAATGCCACACCTTATCTTCGCTCGCCCATCTCCCTCACAGGTAATGGGAAGCCAAATGTCAGCGGATAAGAGTGGGACATGAATGCTGGTTTCCCCAGCAACCGAGGGGTGAAGGGGTGAGAGGGAGAGAATGTGAGGAGTTTGACAGAAATCAAAGGAAAGCCACTCGAAGAAAAGGCTGTGGGGTTTTTTATCGCCGCTGTGCCGTTCAGGGATGAGGGAGGTGTGTGTGTGTGTGTGTGTGCTTCCAGGGTTAGAGCCATACTTCCATGGTGGTCCTCTGAAGGTTTTGCATTTCAGCCATATTTCAGCCGTTTTTCTTTTGATATTTTAAGATTTTTTTTTTTTTTTTTTTAACAAGTTTCACTTTCCTACATATTGAGGTGTTGAAATGCAGTATAATCTCTACGGGAAGGTGTGGATCATCCACTTTGTTGCCTCTTACTCACTGGTTCCAGTTTAGTTCGACTACCATGGACAGCTCCATGTGCTTCATATCCATATGAATTCTTTAATAAATTGATATTTATTTAATAATTTGTATATATGATTATTTAATACATTTAAAACGTGTGTAATAGATTTTTACTTTGCTACATATGTCTATTCTGATGACCCTGCTTCTGAAGTCCACTAGATAGCACAAGACCTTGTTCTTCTCTTGCAGCAATGGCAAAGGAAGTCAGAGTGGTGGAGATGGCTGCAGAGTCTCCAAAATGAGCTCTTTATCGAACTTTATCAAGTTAAACCCATATACTTCGAACCGCTTATTCATTTTGGGTCACAGGGAAGCTGGAGCTGATCCCAGCAGACTACGGGCCAGGGCAGGGTTACCATCTACGCTGACCCCAGTATTCTTCTTCAAGCAGCAGCTCATCGGTTTCACCTCAAACACAGTGAGTCGCAATTCCACCTCCCTGAAATCGCTCTTCAGCCTCCTCAAGTGTGGAGTACACATCTCCAGCAGCTCCTCAAACCTAGCCCCGCACGTCCTGAAGGAGCAAGTTTAAGCCCAGACTGAGTGATAGTGAGCAGTTTCAGTGTCAGCGGGTTCTCGTCTGATTCTGAGGACGAGATTCTCCAAAGAAATTTCACATTTTTCTCTCGTTGTGCAGGAGAAGCAGCAGCTCTTCATCACTTCTAGACTCCTGATCATTTTGTGAGTGTGATGTAAATATTGATGATATTTGTCAGCTTCTGTAGAGGGTAAAGGAGAACACCATCGTTCTTTTTTTAAAGTGCAACTAAGGCAAACGTTTCGAGCAGTGGGCAGCTACCAACAGCACCCAGGAAGCCGTGTAGAAGGACAGTTCCTTGCTCAGGGATCACACTCTCTTGGATTCCTGGCTACACATAGTTGGAACTCCACTGGGAATCGAACTCATGACCTCCTGGTGATGCCAATGAGGAGCCCTGGGTGTTCTCATAGCTTTATTGGTTTTATATCCAATTGATTAAGCAGTTAATTTTACCCAGGACCATGTGTCCAAGAACCACTTAAGGTTCTAAACAAGTGAAAGGCTTTTGCTTGAATCGTCCAAGCCAATACCTGTTTGTTATTTAGGTTCTATAGCAATTCAAATCACTGTTGAGTGAAGAACCATCTAGAAACATAGTTTTTTTAAAGATCCTATGCCAATTTAAATTTTCTCTTAAAACCAAGTCAAGAACTATGTAAGAACCCTTGTTTTAAGGTCCTATACCAATTAAAGGTTTTTCTTGAACTCATCCAAGCCCAAAACTCTGTAGTAAACATTTTTTAAGGTTCTGTAGCTATTAAGTTTTTTCTTTGTGGGTTTTTTTCCTTTTCCCCCCATACCCACCAAGAGAAGCTGATGCCTTTCAGGCTGAAAAATAGCTGCCGCACGAGTGGGAATCAAACCCATGACCTCCTGATGATGGGGCCAATGTGTATCAGGAGCCCTGGGTTTTATCATAGATTTATTCTTTTTATTTATAACTTATTCAATGCACATTCTGTGTGTTTCCTGTATTTAAGTTGCGGGAAAACCCAAATTCAGCCAAATTTCCTCGCAGGTATAAAACATAAACAGAAAAATGCTCCAATAATAACACAACCACAACGAGATCTTGATGTGAATGAATCAAAGCGGTTTATTTGATATTAATAGCAGAATATACAGCACTACCATCTGATGATAGTGGGAATAAAAAACAGTAGGTACCAAAGGTGAAAAATAACCAAAATAAAAAGAAAGAAAGGAAGATAAAAGGGGGAAAATGAAAGTCAGAAGCTTGATGCAGACAAATCACTAATGCGCTTAGCCATGGTCGAGCGTAATGTGGTGAACAGCAAAGAGAAACAGTACACAAACACACAAACAGAACCATCTGGAAGAGGACTGGGATTATCTTTTTTTGGGTTTTGTTTTGTTTTAAAGTGCCCAATACATCGACAACTCTGAACAATATGTAAAGCTCCAATGTATGTATGCAGTCGTTGACACAAGTAACACTGATACATATGGGTTTTTTCTTCATTACCAATGTGTTTTTTTTTAATCTATCAGTTTTTTTCTTTCTTACTCAAACACAGATATTAATACTGCGAAGATGAGAGATGCGGAAACTAATGGGAGATCCTACCTTGAGTGTAGGAGTTTCATACACTGAGTTTTATTGAAAGAAATCAGACCCAGAGTACACCGTTCGCTCAAGAAAACAAAACAAAAAAATGACTTTTGGGTTTGGTAAACTCAGTTGAGTCTGTAGATTGTGAATTTTTCACCTTTGGGATGAATATTCACGTGAGCTTAATTGCACGATGATGTGTGTAACCTGGAAGTTGATTAATTCGGCTTCCTGTCACGTTGTGGCCGGACATACGCAGGAAGATCGACATAGGAAGTAAAATTGAACACATTGGGAAAAGCTGGTGCAGAAACTTCATCAAAAGAAAAAACATAAAGAATTTGTAAAATAAAGAAAATACAATCTGCGACGGGTGCTACTCTGTCCGATCAAGGCATGTGATGAAATGTGACTTTTAATCCGTCCACACGTGGAGCAGAGAACAGCCATCAACAGCACCCGGGGAGCAGTGTAGTGGGACGTTACGTTACCCGAGGCTTTTTATATTGGAACCTGGACTGGGACGTGAACCTGCAACCCTTTGGTCACAAAGGCAAGGGCCTAACCAGTAAGCCACAACTGCCCATAGACCTCCATAATCTCCATAGAAAAGTACAACCATGTCAACCGGAGCGCTGTAAAGACCCTATGTACTGTGTGAGGGGACTGAGCGACAGTGTGGGGAGGCGTGGCTTCACCTTGCTGGCTGACAGGCAGGTGCTCCTCTCCTAGGGTAGTGATGCTGTCTGCGGGTGGAGGCGGGTAATGCTGCAGGAGTAATCAGCGGTTGAGCTGAGTCAGCTGGGCCGCTGCTATATCAGCGTGGTTGCTCCCACCCTTTGCGAGCTCCTCCAGACTCTTCAGTGTGCTTCACTATGAACTCGACTGTGAGCTGGGTCGTGTGCAGAGCCCGCTGGTAATTTAGTTTCTGGTTCTAGAATTTAGCTCATGGACCTTCTGGTTTCAGGAGGTGTGCTCCAGTAAAGACACGCTCCAATTTTTTCTAGGATGTAGTTTGGGGACGGTGAGATTCCCGCCTGTAGATGGCATGCTCAGGGATCTTTCCCAGTTGGATGCCATGGATGCACCCTTGTTCCAGAGGAGGTGTACTCCTGAGGGGAGACATGATTTCCGAGGGGCATTAACAGGCCTTTGTGTAGATCCCTGACAGCGACTCTAGAACCGCATTGTATTAACCTTGGTGTTTTCTACCACACCCTAACTCCACACCACTGACAACGTGCTCAGTGAGTGCGCGGTTAGAATATGGAGTGATGGAGCTCCACCTAGCACCTTTGGGATGAGTTGTAGTCTTCCAACATCAGTACCTGTCCTCACTAATGCTCAACTGGGCTGCAATCAAATCCTCATGGCAATGAGACACACTGGTGGTCTACACATCTTTGGACATACAGTGTCTTGTTTGTGGAAGAATTTAGAAGAAAAAACATTAGTTTGATTCATAAAAGTAACCCGAAACCATCACAATGTCTTTATTTTGTGTTCACACGTTGTGGAAGAACATGATCTATGAAAGTCTTCAAGAACAAATGTCTATGGATTGACTCCCACAAGTCACAGACAAACAAAAAATATTTTTTCAATTAAAAACTGAATAAGAAAAGGAAAATGACTGAAGAGATTTTAACTGATACAGCAGTTGCTGTAATGCTGTAATCCTCCTATACAACGACTGTGCCTAAACTTGCTCACCATCCTCTTCGGTTCGTAGTTTTGTTTTTTACACTCTGGCTACTGAATTGACTTAACTGGTTTCTTCTCTTCTCTTGATTTGGTTCAAATTGGTTCTAACTGGCTTCTGTTCGTCCTGTTCTTTAAGACACTGTTGCTCTTTGGACACAATGCTGGCACGTCTTGCCTCAGAGCAGAATTTCTCAACAGAATGAAGTGTTATTAGAATAAAAGCAGATTGTCAGGTACAGTTCATTCTGTGATTTTGTTTTTGAGGCTTTCAGCAAGCCAAGCATCTTCAGTTCTACACTCTTACAAAATAAAGGTTCCAAGAAAAGGTTCTTTGGCCTATTAGCTTCCCTAAACAGCCCCTCACCGTCTGATTCGTTATTTATAAAAGATGTGTCAGTGTAAAGTCAAATTTTGACATTTTAAAGGTTTACCTAGAACTCTATGCCCAATAAACAAACCAGTTAGGAACCTTTTAAGGTTCTAAACCAATGAATGGCTTTGGCTAGAACTACCCAGACCAAGCCCTGCATGGTTTTAGCTATTAAAATCAGTTTCTTAAAGTGAGAAACCATTTAGAAACATTGTTTTTTAAGGTTCTATGCCAACAAGGAGTTTTATCCTAGAACATCCAAGGCAAGAACGATCTAAGTGTTTTTAATGTTTCTTATTAATTGAAGCTTTCTCTTCAAATCATCCAAGTAAAAACTATGTAGAAATCTTTGTTAAGATTTTATACAAATGAAGTTTTATGGCAGAACTATCTGAGCCAAGATCTACGCAAGAACCGTTGGCTTTAAGGTTCTACTTAAAGGTTTCTTTTAAAAATGTTTTTCCTGGAACCATGCAAGCGAAGAGGTATTTATCTCACTTGTTTTAAGATCATATTCTAATGAATATGAAAGCTGTCTATCTCAGGTCCTCCCAGGCAAAGAACTGGTGGTATGTAAATTTAAGGTTTCTCCTAGAACCTTTATTTTATCTGTAGGGACCTTTATTTTGGAGAGTGTGGTATGGCGAAAGTATCTTAAGTCAATTACAATTAGATTGAGCAAATAGGCTTGACGGAGCTCTGTGTGTATTAGTCTGGGAATAAATGCGAAGACGCGATGGTAAAACAAATGGTTTGTCTCCTCGTAGGAGAACATTGATACATGCGTCCAGTGGAACTGGAACACTGCCTGTGGACGACCCCATGGGTCAGTATATACACAACTGATCAGATTTTCAGAAAAATATAACAGGCTGACATGCAGAAGTGAGACTCGGTAAAATGGGACGGATTCAGAACTTAAAAGGTCTTAACCACAATGCATCACACTGCTAGCTAACCGTAAATATACTCATGCATTAAAATCAGGGCTACGGCGTTTGAATGACAGCTGCTAACTGTTATGCTACACCTTCACACAGAACAAGCAAGACGTAAAATAAAAATAAAATGAAATGAACAAGTAAAGAAAAAGAAGAATAAAAATGAAGAAAAACAGGATGATGAGTAGTGGAAGTAAAAGTTCAGGCTAAGAACAACGAAAAACGTGGCGTTCAGTATGAGAAGTGTAAACCTCGGGCTCAGTCTGGCAACCATCACCAATCCAAAAATAATATCCTTACAAAGAACATGAGCCCACCCTCGAAAAGAAGGAAAAAAAGAGGAGAGAAGAAGAACCTCTGTACCACAAAATAAAAAAATCGTCACATTAACAACAGATTTTAGACAAGCATTTGTTTCTGGTAAGCGCACCTCTTCAACTATTACAAAAATCACAACTTAAAATGTATAAAGCTTTTTTTCCGTTTGTCTCGTAAAGTCACAGTTACCAAAAAAGAAGAGCAAGTGAATAATTTATTACATACGCTACATTACCCTAAACACTATTATCTATGAGGTATATCTGAGAAAAATTTTGGTAAGGAAAAGCACGGTCTGCGCTCTTGACATGCCATTCGTCTTTTTTTATTCCTTTTTTTATCTGCCCTCTCTTTATTTAAAGCTATGCGACCATTGAGACCATTGAGTGAAAGAGAGAGAAAGCAGAGGGAAAGAGGGAAAAAATAAATCTGAAGCCTTTGGTATCATTTTTCTCTTTGTCTCTTTGCGTGATTGCATTGCAAAGCACCAGGAGAACCTGGCCTCGCGCCCGCTGGACGTGGGCACAGGTGCGACGGACACTGAGGTAACGCGGGAATAGTAAAGAGAGGTCGAAACTTCGCTTTGGTTCAAGCAAGGCACTCATCCCATGGTTATGTCATACTCTGCAACAAAAGCGCTCTCTGTGTCCTCGTTGGGAAGGGACTCCCATTGGAAAAAACGAAAAATCACCAAAAACCAAGAGAATCCGGATCATTTCCACACAAATAAAACGCACATCGCTGCCAAAATCAGGCAAACGCAGAGTTTTATTCCTGCGGAAACGATGCTAAAGGAGCTGTGCTGCTCTTCGGCTTCTCCTGATAAAAACATGCAGCCGTATTGATCAGTGTTCGCCATGGACGTGCCCCTCCCAGGCGGATTCCCCAACTTTCGGCACATTGTTCGATAGTAAGGAATGATTAAATACGAGTTGCTGTGCCAACATCACCTGCACCGTTTACCCCCGGACGGGTCTCCTCACCAGTCTCTTTGGTTCTCCGTGAGAGCTCTTACATGTTTTACACATAAGCAGCTTCACGCAAATGGGTTTTGGAAACTCTCGTATTGCATTGTGTTGAAATGGTTATTCGCCATAAATTCTTATGAACTGATTAGACTCCTCTGGAGAGGAACCCAGATGGAACTTTCCTCCAGAGGAATTTGCCATTCTCACAAGTTCTACAGCCCAATATTTCATGGAGATTCCACCTCTATTTCATTTCTACACAATGAAATGGTTTGGTGTGAAATGCTCCACAAGTCATGACTGTTCACAGTGGTGGGGAATGGAACCAAACGTCTGGTTCCCATAAAAGCATCCTTCCCAACATGAAATGACACTGCTTGGTGCCTGAGACATTGTTTTCCCAGAGTTTTAAGAAGCTGTTGGGCCTAAAATCAGACCCGTTCATGATGGAGTGGGCAAAATAGTCCAATCAATCAATCAATCAATCGAAGTGATTTCCCATTACATATAGCATAAGAGCGTAGTCTCACTGGTGGGTTTGGAAGGTAAATATGTATATAATGTATATAATATAAATCAAATGTCTTGGTGTTGTAGACATCGTAGCCCCTGGTTCCTACCACCACTGTACAAGAGTATTTCCCATCAAACCGCTCTGAAAGCCTTGGTTTACATCCATTGAGATTTTGCATAAGTAATAATAAAAAAATGCTAGAACGTCTTAAGCTGAGACGATGTGAAATACCTCCGTTGAACTTTCTGCTTTGGTATCGCTGACATTCTGACCAGTGAGGGACCCACCGGAACGCCCTACTGACCTAAGGGAAAGCATGGTGGTGATTGGGGTGTTAGAATAGAGAGTTGACCTTACCAAAACAAAAGCATGGGGTCAAGCGCAGACCGTACTAGAGAAAAAAATCTTTGGTATCTTTGGTTTCATCAACACGATTAAAATTACAAATGGAAAATTCAGTGAGGTAGCCTCTTTGGTTCTCACTATAGAAATAGAAAGACTTTTTTTACACACACACAAGTCAGTCTTGGAAGCAGCTAGTTTTTTTTCTTCTTTTTTTGTTATTTTTTTTTAAGGGAATCCTCTGTTATCCTTCTACGAGTGAAGCAATGAACAAACGGCCTCTCCGCCTCCATGGGTTTTATCTTTGGTGAGTTCTGCTTTGATCTCTGTTAACGTGTTGCCTCCCGTCCAATCCGTGTCCAAGAAACAAAAAACAAAGAAAGGAAAACATCAGGCCCGAATGAATCGCTTGTCCGTTGTGGCGAGCGGGATGCAAAGAGAAGGTGTCCCGACAGAACGGCCAATCAATCACAGATGCCAAGATACAGTGCTCATTCCGGGGGGAAATCAGTCAATACATTGGTCAAAAAAAATCAACAACAGACAAGGGAGCAAACAAGCGAAATCAAAGAATATTTGGCAAATGTCGATACCAACTAAGGATCTGGCAGCTACCACATCTGGAACATTGTCCTACGAAAAATGACACACCCTTCAACATAATTCCTACCTATAATAAATTAACAGGGGAGGCAATAAGCACTGCATCTTTGATGCACTAACATTCTCAAATAGCCATAAATATTAATCAAACAATTATACCTAATTAAATAACATTAAATAATTACAATAAAACAAAAACAAAACTATGCACGTGTACTAGCACACTTTGTCATAAATAAATACGTTTGACAGTGTCTGACACTCAAATGAAATAAGATACAAAGAAAAAAATGTAAACTTTGGCAAGCTAATCAGGGAAAAGGGTTTAGGGGAGTTTTGGCAATTTTAAATTAAGTTCAATTAATACAAATATAAATTACATAAATAATCACATATTGCAAAAAAACCTAGGAAAGACATATCGTATTTTGGCAAAATGTAAGTACTAAAAGACAAGCAATGCAAAAAGCTCTTTTTTGGTTGGATTTCGTACCCAAAGTTGGCCTACGTTTCTCAAGACCTGACTGAAGTGAAAGTGGAAGCCGATTCCACCACGACCTCTTGGTGCCAATCGTCACAAAGAGGTCGACGGTCGGCGGAGCGTCTTTGGACTAGAAGCTTTAAAGAGAGACAACTAAAAGATAAAGCTATTCGACCGATAATTTAGCAGTTTCCTCGGAAATGGTGAACCTGCGCTGTTTCTGTTGGCTTTTCCAGTCGTGGGTGTGTACGTTGTGTTGGAACATGGAGTTGGTCTTGGTTGTGCCTTCGATCTCCTGACCCTCCGGACCCTGAACGGCTCTGTCTCAAACATGGCAGCTCGTGTTCAGTCGCTCTGGTTTTTCTGCGACTCGTAGAGACGGATACGAGTGATGGAACACCCGAGATTTGCCTTGGGCATGCCCACCCAATGTTCTCCAACCAACAGCACCACCATCCCCAGTTCACCCTGTTCTAGAACGTTTTCACCATTTACGATGTTCTACAAAATAATTCCCCCATTCACACCGTTTTAGAATGTTCTCACCATTCACAACGTTCTACAAAATCATACCCACGTTCGCACTGTTCTACAATGCTCTCACTGTTTACTTCATTCTCCAACGGCCCCCTAGACCTTTCTGTTCTAGAATGTTCTCACCATTCACACCGTTCTAGAACACCATAACCCAGTTCACACTGTTCTAGAACACCATAACCCAGTTCACACTGTTCTAGAATGCCCTCGCCATTGATGCCATTCTTGAACACCCCCTAGTTGTCGCTGTTCTAAAACGTCCTCACCACTCACACTGTTCTACATCATCCAGTTCACACCATTCTAGGATGTGCTCACTATTTGTGCCATTCTAGAACCCCCTCTCAGTTCTTCCAGTTATAGAATGTGATCACAATTCACATTGTTGCAGTCAATGTTCTTGTCTGATTCAAACTGTTCTAGGATGTTTTACAGCTTTCTCTCTGTTCTAGAATGTATTCGTGCATTTTTAGAACGTTTTCTACCATTCACATTGTTCTAGAATGCTATCCTGCTTGCCAGAGATACGATGTTTGTTGGAGAACACTGGGCCAGCGCACCATGGCCTTAAGCCACCAGAGCCAGAAGGTGAAGCTTGGTGAACATGGTGTTGTGATGAACTGTTCAAGCCAATGGAGATGGAATTTGAGCAGAAACGCTGGACCACATGGATGGTGGGCACTGAATGGGGTGGGTTTGGTCGGCCCATTGGCCAAGTTACCCCACGTGAGCTGGGCCAGAGGGTTGGATCTCAGACCCAGCGATGGCAAGGGTTAGACAATGGAGAAGCGAGGTAGCCTGTGCTGGGTGGATGCAATCCGACAGAACCTCCAGAGCTTCCATGTTTGGACAGAGCCACACTGTTTGAAACCACCACACACACATAAACCCACACGCACACACACAAACACACACATACATGTCGCAAGCATGTACACACTCCATCGTGCATGCGTGTGGATGTGGCTTTTGGCAGGAACCAAAGGGAAGAGGGACAAGGGAACTGCTGTGGGGCGAAGTTCGGAATCTTTGGTTTTGTAGCTGATGAGGTTCTTGTTGTTCTTTTTTTCCATTTTGGTGTAAAACTGCATAGGCACACGTTAAAGACAATCTTCAACTTTTTGTTTTGAGAGCAAGATAGAGAGAGAGAGAGAGAGAGAGAGAGAGAGAGAGAGAGAGAGAGAGAGGTGTAAATATATATGGCAACAAATGCTCCAGTTGGTTTCCTTCTCCAAAGAGAATGGTAAAATAGAGAAGAACATTGCATTGTGGTGAATCTATGATTTTTTATTGCTGTTCTTTATATCTTCTCAAGGCCTTGGGCACTTCACAAGTTCACAAGCACCAGGAGACTTTAAATGAGAACTGTCTGAAAGATAAAGCTTGGGTCATGGTTTGATCTTCCACCTAGACTATGATCTAAAAAGGTTCGGTGTCCACAGGCATTCCTTATGATTAGGTGAAGTTGGTGATTTTCCAAATATGGACCATTTGGACTGGGGCATGAGCGGCAAAGTTTTGAAGCTTCAACCGTGTTTAGGTACTTGTTCAAGCAAAATCCATTTTTTTGTGATGTGGATCCTTCAAAAAGTGTGTTTGAAGGGGCAGTACTAACAGTATTAGAAATCTGCTGGCAGAGTCTTCGGCTTGTCACGGTGATCTAAGAGATTACTGTCAAACCCATAACAGCTAGAAGGGAAAGACTGACACGTTCTGCCATGTTGGACTAGCAGAGCACATAGATTAAATGTAAAAAATCTGCAAAACTTTCAGAACTCTCCCTTGGCTGAACTGACCCTGACATTCTCTGAAGTGCAATGACTCGGGCCCGTCAGACCGTCCCACCCTGAGCTAAGACCCCGAGCAGTTACACAAGGCCTTCAGTAGCATCTGCTTATTACAGACAGGCAGTGAGAACTAAACTCACAAGTTTAACTGGGGAAGAGATTGGGCATCAGTGCAGTACAATAGTGTAATGAAAAGCAAAAACTATATATTTTTGATTTACACCAATCAGCCATAACATTAAGACCCCCTATCTAGTAGTGAATAGTTCTCCTTCATGCTGCTGAAACTGTCAGAGGCTACGCAGGACGAAACATGACATAATTCTAAATATAAATAATATAAATAAATGTGTGAATAAATAAGTAAATATAGAAATAAATAAACACATAAACACAATATGTCCTGGAAAATGGCTAAATGTATTTCTACTTTTGTTTATATTATATATATATTGTGGAAATGTGGAAATGCAGAAATAAATATATGTAAAAATGTGGAAAATCTAAAATAGATAAATAAAGAAAAGTGACAACACAAAAATAAATAAATGAATAAATGTGGAAATTCAGAAATAAATAAATCTAGAAATATGTTAATAAATGTCATGTTTCGTCCTCCATAAAAGGCAGCATTTGGTACAACAGGAGCTTTCCTTTGGGCCACTCCCTGCATGCATTAACAAGCCTCGGGTGCCCATGACCCTGTCACTCATTCACCAGTTGGATCACTTTTGGTAAATATTACCTACTGCACACCTGGAACACGTCACCTACTGTTTCATGAGATGCTTTTGTATCATTTAATGTTGAGGAGGAATGTCCTGGACTCTTTCTAGCACCAGATAGTAATGTATCACTTATAGTTCATGTTGTAACACCTGTTGTTGACTTGTTTATAGCATTTAATGATGAGGAGGAATGTTCTGGACTCTTTCCAGCTCTGCCAGATAGTAATGTTCCCTATATAGTTCATATTGTAGCACCTGATGCCTGTAATTAATGACTAAGAGGAGTGTGTTGATTTTCTTTGTAGTTCTCACATCAGTGTTGTCATGTGCAAACAGATTGCTTGATTGGAAGATGGAACTTCTTTAGACAAAAGCAAGTGAAAGCCAAATGAATAAATGTAAATGTAAGATGCTGTAGCCACCTCAAAGGTCCTTCCCTCCTGCTTCCAGGACATCAACTATAATAACTGACTGTTCAAATGCTACCTAATAGAGCTTGCTTACTAACTGGCTGATGGGTATAGAGTGCAGAACACTGAAGGGGTAATCTGGTCAAATGCCAGCCATCACTATGTATTGCAAACATACTTTCTTGCATCTACATCCCACCGGAGTCTCTAGAGCAGTGGTTCTTAACCTTGTTGGAGGAACCGAACCCCACCAGTTTCATATGCGCATTCACCAAACCCCTC